>JASCZW010008226.1:0-53456 GCA_034211315.2 Aedes japonicus
TAGTGGAGAGCGTTAACGCGTTTTTTGTTGGCCTTTCTTGATTAAAATCAGTACGATTAACATATGTACACAAATGGGTTTATTGTTTTTTCGTGATATTATTAAATAGATACATAGCGGTGGCAACTTTTTCGTTTTAAAATTGGGAAAGTATCAGAATCGAATGTTTTTGTGTTGCTAAACGATAGACAGTAAGTGAACATTAAATTGTGAATAATTTGTGTACACGGTGTTCGATATTCAGTGCATAATTCACCGATTCCCTCTGAGTCTGCTTGTTGAGCTCAAGATAGGTTCCGCTTCCTATTGCAAATCAAACCGTGGAAAGCTTGTTCCAGTAAAAATCCGATTATCGAATGGTGACTTTGTTTTGGTTGAATTTATTTTCGTTATCGACGACAACGTTCTAAATTGTATTGATACTTCTTCATGTCCAATTGTATATGTGAAACTGCTAAAATGTAATGAGTGATAGTGACATATAAATAACATTGCTTTTTTTTACTTTGCAGAAGCTTGAAGCAGATACGAATCGAACGAAGTTGCTTTTCATTACGGCATATCTCCGCACGCTTGGACAGGTGCTGGAGTGTTTTCAAAAGTGTAAGATGCGAAGAATTTAAGGCCAAATATCTTGATCGGAAAAAAAATTCGTTTACTGCAAAAAATGTACGAAGCATTCGAATTGCAGTTGATCAACCAATGGCAGGTGGAGCAGGGACCAACCACAACAGGAAACGTATGTTGAAAAGCATTTTCAAATCCTGGTGCCACAAAACTTTGGACATCGACACAGAACTTATTGTTAAATTTCGTATTATTTTAATAATGATAATTGCAAAGATCGATCAATCTAAACCATTGGACAGCTAACAGCAAGAAAAATATCAGCGGTATATTATTTTGTATGATTGGTATCAAGAATTCCAGCAACAGTGCATAAAGCCTGGCAACAACTCACGCTGGAAGCATAATAGTCATTACCAGCTCCGCTTGGTATGTTGGCTGAAAAAGCAGCAGGTACCAACAAACTACTAAAATATCATACTACCCATCATGTAGGAAAAGGTCACGATTTGATAATCTACAGCGTCTTCTCGAGCTATACCTCATCTGATCCTTTGAAAAAGAGTTCAACAAGTCTAGAATGCGAAAGAAGGTATCTTGAATATCCAGATGATGTAAACTCGTTTAGCATTCGAAGATCTTGACGGCTCTGCAAATTTTAACACTAAAGGCAATGCACTAGACGAATTAATGGATGATGTTGAACAACTGGATGGAGAAGTGGTTGCTGCTCTTGATGAAAATGCTGAAAATGGTCAGAATTGCTTGTGAATTCGTTAGCTTTAGAGAAAGTTAATACATTAAATTTATTATGACAATTTATCAATAAAATTTTGTTTTATTTTGTAGTATGTTCATCCCTGCAGTATAAAAAATGGAGACAAATCATCAACTTAATAACTAGATGTTGATATGTTACAGAAAACATATAATGAAAACATATTTCAAAAAAACCTCTTGACTAGTTTGAATGATTTTTTGCCAAGAAAAAAATATTTCCTGGAGGGTGAGTTTTGGTGAGCTAAATAATTCTTCACCAAAAAATATCTGATTGATAAAATGCGATGAAAACACATAAAAATGAATACACACAATGCTATGGAGCCGCCCCATAATGCACCCGCACGTGCCAGTGGTCCCAACACCATCATTGATATTGGTTTAATTCGGTTTTCCCTCAATTTTGGCATTTATTCTTGTATTTCAACAAATAAACCACCAACACATGTGAGTGACCCCTTACTGTTGGCTTAAATCGGTCTTTAAACTTGAGGCTTTAATGTTTCCTTGTATTCCATTCAAATGGCTTCGCCCACATTTTTTGAGTGGCCCCAACAGCATCCTTACTGTTCATTAAATCAGTGCAAAATTAGGAATAACTGTGTGTACATATGGTGAATGAACCTGAAACACTTAGTTTAATATCTCTTCGCTACCAATCAGTGGTTGATTAAGCACACGGTCTAAAACGGATGCTGCTGCAAACCAACCATTTTTATCCCAGCAACCCAGTGAATATGCGGAAGAACAGAGGATTTCTCGATTTCCTCCAAAGCAAGTATCAAGTCCACATATTCCGGCCATTTCCTATGACCTTGCATTCGGGCGAGGCAAGCGTCTTAGTTGGGATCACCCGTTTTTACACATTGAGGATGTGTAGTCTGGTATCATCTGGTTGTCTGTAATAACAGCTGATCTGGAAAATAACAGACAACAACCCTCGGATGTCCAAAACATTACTCATACTCTTATAGTTTAAAACCGCTGTTTCGTTAGGTTCGGTGGGATACCATTTTGAATTTCTTTTCGTTTTGATAGAATACAAATCCACAAATTTTGTTTTTGAATCGTGCAGAATTTTCATGGGCATCAATGAATCATTTAGATTTATTTCAGTTGAAAAATGTGCTACCGTAACATTAGGTAAATTTAATCGAGCGAAGATACATTGCGTTTCACGCGTAGAATACAGATCAACAAGAATCAACGAAAATTTTACTACAATGTGACTTGATTTGAATGATGTAAGGTGTTTCGTGATAAAGCAAGAAGAATTAAGTGCAAAAAACACGAATTTATTTTTCAGACATTCAGTTCCATATGCAATTACTCACAGTAAGGTCTTGCATAAACAATCAGTCATTTTTAACATTAACTGCTGAATGCAATTTAACTTATAAAAAATTCACGAAAGTTCATTGACGGAGAATTCGATTTTAGTAGAAGTCACTAATGTTCTTACAACTTGAAACAGTTTTTCGAAGATTCCCTTGATAATTTCCCAGTGTCTCTTGATGGTGACACTTATGCTTTTCTTTTCAGCAGCACGTGGGTATTATAGCGAAAAGAATGTGTGCTTGGTTCAAAATACCATTCACATGCTCTTCGCTCAATTTAACGCTTCTAAAGCCTGTTCACTCTAATTCAAGGAAACTTTCTTACAGTGTAGATTTTGAATTATCTCACGGATCGCTAAAACCGTTTCACTTATGACATTTCAAACTCTTCACTTTATTTAGTGGTAAAACATGCTTACATTCTTGTTGTATTAAATGCGTCCAATCAAGTGGCGCAAATATTTTAATATTTTGATCGGCAGCAAAAATCGAATTTATCAGTACAAACTTACGCATGAAACTAAAACTACCGAAAAGTACTGTATTTTTGTGTTTGCATTTCATTGACTTTAGATTGGAAGGCTGAAAGTAGCAAAATCGAAAAGTATTCTCTGACAAATGGGCAATTGATTTTTTATTATTAAGAAAAATCCCAATTTTCTGTTGAAATGTGGCTCGTAAAGTTGGGAAGTCAAAATCAAGTACATGTACGAGTCAAGTACAAAAAGTGAAGCAGAGACAAGGACTGAAGGCGTTCAAAGAAGTGAAAAAGGTGCCCAGCCATGATGACAAACAAGTTTTACAGCAAAAATTCGTGATAAGAGGCTTTACCAGAATTTTGGCAAAACATTTTTCTTATATCATAATAATGAAGCAACTACATTACTCGGAAGTCTTTCAGCAACTACGCTCAACAGCGTTTGCCAAGCATTTCCGGATTAAAGGTGTCCAATTCTAGGTATTTGATTTGTGACATTGTGGTGAGAATCTAAAAGTTTCGTCTCTACCGGCACTATCAATGAAGATATTACGAGAAAGAATGTGCTAAAGGGCGATACGGTCAAAATTTGGTCAATATCAACTTGACGTATTTCTTTCAATTTTGCATTTAAAAAACCTGAACACCCCTCATTTTGAAGGTGTGTGTGTGTAGAATGTTGCTCCTATTTTGATTTTTGGAATTCACTCTTCAGTTGTCAAAATGCCGTCCAAGCAAGAAGAGCAGCGTATCAAAATTTTGCTCGCGCATCGCGAAAATCCGAGACTACTCGCACGCAAAGTTGGCAAAATCGCTAAAAGTTGCCAAATCAACCGTTACAAATGTAATTAAAGTGTTTGGGGAACGTTTGTCGACAGCCAGGAAGTCTGGATCGGGGAAATCGAAAACCGGAAGCCGCTGAGACGACAAAGAGAGTTGCCGGTAGTTTCAAGCGAAACCCTAACCTATCTCTCCGAGATGCCGCAAATAAGCTGGGTGTATCGTCTACAACCGTGCATCGAGCCAAAAAACGAGCCGGACTATCGACTTACAAGAAGGTAGTGACTCCAAATCGCGATGATAAACAAAAATACGACGGCCAAAGCGCGATCCCGGAGGCTGTACCGACGATGCTGACGAAGTTTGACTGCGTGGTAATGGACGACGAAACCTACGTCAAAGCCGACTACAAGCAGCTTCCGGGACAGGAGTTTTATACGGCAAAGGAAGGGAAAGGTAGCAGATATTTTCAAGCACACGAAACTGTCAAAGTTCGCAAGAAATATCTGGTTTGGCAAACCATCTGTACCTGTGGCTTGAAAAGCAGCATTTTCATAGCTTCCGGGACTGTCAACCAAGAAATTTACGTGAAAGAGTGTTTGAATAAACGTCTGCTGCCTTTCCTGAAGAAACACGGTTGTTCCGTACTGTTTTGGCCGGATTTGGCATCTTGCCATTACGGTAAAAAGGCCATGGAGTGGTACGCCGCCAACAACGTGCAGGTGGTTCCCAAGGACAAGAACCACTCCCAACACGCCAGAGCTCCGCCCAATTGAGAAATACTGGGCTATTGTCAAGCGGAACCTAAAGAAGACCAAAAAACTGCTAAGGACGAGCAGCAGTTCAAGGCAAACTGGCTTTCTGCGGCGAAGAAGGTGGACAAGGTGGCTGTACAAAATCTGATGGCAGGGGTCAAGCGTAAGGCCCGGCAATTCGGATTTGGAAAAGCGGAAGCCTAACTGAATATTTTTCCTGAATTTTATACTAATTGAACTTGAAAAAGAAATTTAATTTGATTTTTAAATAAACGATTTCACCGATTTACACGCGTTTTCCCTTGACCAAATTTTGACCGTATCACCCTTTACTGTTTATCGACCCCGATTCTTCCGTCTGTTTGAGCATATCTGGCCTCTTGTCCCACTATTAAATTCTTAGTATAAAGTAAAGAGTTAAATACGTGCCAAAACAGCCAATGCACCAAACTGTCCAGAACTACACCCAATAGTTAGAGAAGTACTGGGCTCCAGTTAAGTGGAAACTCTTCGAAACTAAGAAGAAAGTAATACCAATGATTTCAAGAGAAGATAGAAAATAGTCACGGCGACGTTTCTGAGGATAACGTACGGAACCTGATGGCGGGTATACCACAGAAAGTTCAGGAATTTTACAGTAAGAAGGATCAACATGTTAATCAACTGTTTGTAATGAAGATGTAACTCTATCATGGTGAAATAACAATCAATTTTGTGGATTTATGTGTGATTTTTTTCAATTTTCACAGCCTGCTGTGCACTAACGGAACTATCAACACGTTAAGCAAATCTTTAGTTGGTGGAAAATTACTGTTCCACTCTGAATCTCTCAAAGTGGTGTGAAAATGTATAATACCATCATCAAGATGTTAATGTTTGAATATAAAAAAGATGACGAAGATTAAAAAAGAAAATTTAAAAATGTGTTATTTTGCATTTGCATTTGTGATTGAACCTGTGAATGTTCTGACACCCGCACGACAAATCAAAAACAGCACTGGCTTCTCGTTGTGGTAAGATCTCTGGTTTGCGCAAATGCTGTTTTCAGCGACAAATGAGTTTCAGACCACTAATCGCTTGGATTGACACTAGAGGTCGAGAACTGGCAGGTGACAGATTCAGTCCAAAGGCTACGTTCTGGATTTTCTCTCGCGGTTGCCGAAAATCGACTGGTGGACACTTTATGTTTTTGAGTTTCTCTGTTTGCTGCGAATTAACCCGCCTTCTCGGTTTGCGACAAAACTCTTCCGAATTCGCAACCGTTTCTGCACCCTGGTACGAGGGAGGCACCCCAAAGGTGTAGCAGACTCGCTCTACTAGAACGTACGACCGACAACACCGGCGACTACGAAACCCCAGACCACACCGGAACGAGAGCCGGAAGAAAAGCAAGGGACGTGAAACGCGTGGGATGTGCGAGAGTGATTGGAGTGGAAAGAGCACCTGCAGATCGTCAGGAAAAATTTCCGCTGCACCGCTGGCTCCGTCTGCTTCATTGTCGGTCGGGGTGCGTTTTCCACCGCGGACAAAGGTCGAGACCGGATCGGTCCGGAAGTTTTCCGTTCTCTACCACCCAGAAGCAGCAACGGCAGCATTCAAAGTGACTGGACACTCGCTCACCACGCTTCTACCACTAACCGCGGGTTGATTTTGTTCTTGTTGTTGTTGGCTTGCGGTGTGGCACGTTAATCGCTGATTTGTTGTCGTTGCTGTTTGTTAATTTCCCCTCGCGAAAAAGGGCCAAGAAGGCAAAGAGAGGCCGGAGTCGTGAGGAGAGGATTTGGTCATCTTACAATCGATGCCCGTCTTTTGTGCTGGTGTGCTCACCTCGGTCGGTGGCACCGTACGGTTGAGGATTTTGCGGCGTGTGATTCGTTTCTGAATTTCAGGTGGTTTGGATTGCATCGGATAGCTGCGAGTGCGTGTTTTTTCTTCTACTTGGTTGGCGAGCCAACCACTTTGGGCCAGGGACGAAGCTTCACATTCCTCGTGCTGCAAGCGGATGTTGGCTTGAGCATAGGCTGAAGACGAAAATCGGATTTCAGAGGAAGTGTGTAGTTTAATGAAGTGGAAAATCCGCATGGTTGGGCGACACGACCTTGTTCGGGCCCGGAGCCAAGGTCCGTGTGTGTAGAGAAAGTGGTGCACCATATTTTCTTGCTCTTTTGCCCTTCCTTCGTCGGCACGCATATACATCCCTTCACTCTCGGAAGACATCGGCGCTGCAGCAGTTGCGTCTGTGGAGTTTTCCCTCATGTGAAAGTGCTTGGTTGGGGCTGGAGAAATACCGACAAGGGTGCTCCAAGACTTTCACAGCTGGAGGAAAATGTTACAGAAATAACGAAAACAAATCCACCCGTTTGGCGTCAAGTGAAAAATTTATCACAAGTGGATAGCGGCGAGTGCCCATGTGATTATGTAAAAAGAGTAATAACCCTAATTTGTGGACTGTTTCGTGTTAGTGGTGCCACTACATAATACCCTCACCGGATGGAACGTTCAAGTAGAAAAGGTTTTGTTGGCCGGCGAGCTGTGGGCGAATTTCGCCGAAGAAGAAAAAACAAATCAGTTTGAAAGCATGGTGTTTGAATGTGCAGAATCGGCAGCTTTCTTTTTGGGATATGCGCATGCAGTTGCAGCAATCATCTACTAGGTGCTCTAGAGTAAGGTAACCGAAAGACCACAGTGAGTTGAATAACAAAAGCCAGACAAAACAAACATGCACCGCAAACTTTGGATATCATTTATCAAGCTAATGGATTCGACCTAAGTAAAGGAACTGACTGGAGTCGGGTTCGCTCAAAACCACTCGAAACGATGGTATCCTTCGAATGTTGGTTTGCAACTCCTCCGCCGGATTGGCTCATGAGTATATTTTTATTGATTTGGTGCCTGGCACTCAGCAGCCTAGCCATCCTCCCCTTCGGGGAAAGGTAGACCCAACAAATGGAGTGATAATTGTACTCCGGCAGATGGGCCCTGTGGTTCACCATGTTTCGCCGGCGACGGGACGACGGACAGGTGGATGTTTTGTTGTTCGGATGCGGTCTGGCGTGGAATGGTTGGTTTCAGTTAGATTCTCGGAAAAATTTCCTACGCCCCCTGGATCTCACGCAAAATTTGGATTTTGCGCATATCGTTTAAATATATTTTGGATTTCGAGAAATTTCAACATTTTGTACGCCGAGCCTATTCAATAAACCGTGTGCGAGATTTTCCGAAGGCTATACACGAAGTTAATGATGACTGTGCATCAAAGGCAAAAAAATACGATCGATACGGTCAAAACTGCAATCACAGGCATTGTTGACTCCATTATCTTTTTTATGTTTATGAACGAAATTCGATCATAGACTCACAAATGAACCATCGGTTCTTCGTGTCTTGACATTTCTTGTTGCCGTATCACCTTCACTTCTTCGTGTATTGAGAACATTCGGTGCCAGCTCAATTGTTTGCATTCGTATTGGAGAATATCCAATTATTACGTCATGCAAAAAAAGTTGTTTATACGCTTTTTATGGACCTTTAAATTTTTTTAAGGATTATGTCACGATTTTCAAAATGCTGATAGCGTTGCATATTTACTTGGACCCTCTCTTATTACACATGACAAGTTACCAATCATGTAGCCGGTTACTCAGGGAGTCTGAGTGCACTTTTCTGAACGTAAAACTGCTAGACTATAGCATATTTTAGAAGAAGCGTATCATTATGGGTGACTGTAAATTGTATTATATAATTTTGACCTGTTAATGTGTTAATAAACAAACACTTGGGATTCGTGGTAAAGGAGGTGTCCACGATGAAATTATCTAACACCAACCGTTGGGTGGGGTCAGCTGAAAATTTGATTGGATTTAGTTCATAGTGCATTATTCACATCCTGCAAGTTTTAAAGTCCTGTGATCAAAACTCGCGGAAATGGAGTCGAAAGAACAGCTCGTGCGTGATAAAATCTTGCGCATTCATCCACGAGAACAAGAGATCTCTCGCATCGTTCCATCGCTAAAACGTTGGGAATCGCGAATTCCACGGTGTCGCGAGTGATTAAGCAGTTCGAGGAACGGTTGACCACCGATCGGAAGCCCAGAAGTGAAGGAAAAAGTATTCCGTTACAACACCAAAAATCACAACCGCGTAGTTGGGGCCTTCAACCGAAATCCGAACGCCTCCGTTCAGGATGTGGCTGAAGCTGCACCTAAGCCGAGGATTTTGTCCAGAAGGCCAAAACTAAGGCTGGACTTCGAACGTTCAAGGTACAAAAGGCCCCTAATCGCGACGAGAAGCAGAACAAGTCCGCCAAAACCCGTGCCAGGAAGTTGTACCTCAACATGCTGACGAAAGTTGAATGCTGCATCATGGACGACAGAAACATATGTGAAGGCCGACTTCAAACAAGATCCCCGGCAACCTGTTTTTCACGGCCAAGGATAAGTTCAGCGTTCCGGAGCATGTCCGCACTCAGAAGATGTCAAATTTGCGAAGAAATTCCTGGTTTGGCAAGCCATCTGCACGTGCAGGAAGCGGAGTGCACCTTTCGTGACCCAGGACACGATGAACGGACAGGTGTACATAAAGAGTGCCTCCAGAAGCGGCTGCTTCCTCTCCCTGAAGGCCCCACAACGTCCCAACAATCTTCTGGCCGGATTTGGCCTCGTGCCACTACTCAAGGACGTGCTGAAGTGGTATGCGGACAATAAGGTCAATTTCGTGCCGAAAATGTTCAACCCTCCAACACTCCGGAGCTCCGCCCCATCCCGAGAAGTACTGGGCGATTGTAGAAGCAGCACCTTCTTAAACGACCTAAGGTAGTGAAGACAGTCGAGGAACTGAAGAAAGTATGGGTTTACATGCAAAAAACGGTTGATTCACAGGTTGTGCAGAATCTTATGGCCGGGAGTTAAGGCCAAGGTGCAGGCATTGCGTATGGATGTCAAATAAAATACGAGTAAAATGGTAAAATGAAGTTTAATGATTTATTTCTCAATCCCTGAAAATTTGATGGCAATCGGATGAAAACTCGAATTTTGCGAATCAATTTTGTGTGTGGCAATTTCATTGATTTCTATATCCTCTGTACATACAAATTTGTATGTATTTGTTTTTATTTAACCTTCCTAATACATTGAAACCAGTTAATGCATTCAGAAATTCAAAAATGAACCGTCCTTGACACGATTCTAAATTCCGGGCGAACCCCGGCGTGGTAGTTTAAATCCCTTACCTCTCACGCAAAGTCACGAGTTCGAATCTTACCCCGGACGAGATTACAAAAATTACGGGTATTTGGTGACTACGACGGGAGATGAACCAGCCAGGGCTGGAAGTCTCGATAATCAAGAAAATAATTTAAAAAAAAACGATTCTAAAAATATCTGTTTTTGTGTTTTAGTCTCAACTAATATATAAATATTCTTATTTTTGGACAGAACAGGTTCAGTAGCGCTGCATCCGAATAGGACAATTTTGGAACCACAAACATGTTGTGCCATTCGACGAGTTTCAAAATTCATGGTGTTTTTCAAATGATTAAATTCAACTCAAACAAGGTAAAAAACTTTACAATTATAATTAAGAGTGATATAGTTTTTCTAAACCTGGTGATATGGAACTGCGTTTTGTTTTGCAGATTACCCCCTATTTTTGCAATACTTTTTTAACAACCACACGGAAAAGTAGGAATGTTCCGAGTATCGTGTCTTTACAACCATGAACCCAGTGTTCTTTTTGTTTTTCAGAAACACGAATCACGCCACCCATACACAGAAAAAAATAATGAATTCCAACAAACAACAAATTCCAAGCTTAAAACGAGGCATAAACAATGGGTAACCTTTACAAGCTTTCATGCGCCATACCGCAATGATTGCAGTCTTTCATACAAAAGGCTAGATTCAGGCGTTTTCTGGCTTAAATTTACAAAAAGAATCCACATTATTTTCTGTAGAAATCTAGCATTCCCCTTTGTATGCATTAGACAACACCAGAAAATTCAATGTTTCATTTTATCTGTGTGTATAAAAATGGATATCTGTCTGTCTGAACCTTATAGACTCGGATACTACTGAACCGGCTGGCGTGAAAATTTGTATGGAGGAGTTTTTGGGACCGGGGAAGGTTTTTAAGATAGTTAGATTCCCATACAAATAAACACAAATTTCAGCGTAACTCGAGAACTAATTAAACAAAGAAACCAAAATTTTACATGTGAGAGTTTTTAGAAGCCCAAATGTTTCCATGATAATTTGAAACCCTCCCTCTCTGAAAGGGAGGCTTCAAACCAATGAAACAGAAGTTTTGCATAACTCAAGAACTAATCAAGCAAATGGAACCAAATTTTACATGTGTAGTTTTTTGGAAGCAAGTAATGTTTCGATTTTTTTTGAAATCCCTCCTCACTCTCTAGAAGGGGGGGGGAGCTCATATAGAATTAATAAAGCAAATGGAACCAAATTTGGCATATAGGGATTTTGAAAGCAATAAATGTTTCTACGGTAGTTCGAGACCCCTCGTCTCTCTGTTTGGAGGAGGAAGGGGGGGGGCTCTTCCCAAAAAAAATATATTTAATAATTATTTTAATAAATAATTTTATTATGATTATAATAAAATGCAATGATGATATGATGATGAATAATAATGAGATAGAAGGAGATGTTCTCGTCGTCTCCAACGTAGAGACCTCGGAGAGAAACATCGTGAAGCGATGCACGATACTGGATCCCCCACCAGTATAATTAATGGATTTACCACAATTTTTTGGGTTTACATACATTAATTGTTATGTTATGTATTCTCCGTTGCGAGGTAACGATTATGATGTAGAAGGAGATGTTCGCTCATCACCGCATGAGGCGCCAAGAGTGAACAACAATGTTTTTTGGCTAGAATGAAAGATCGTGAAGAAGAAAGTGTTGAAAGGTCCGTCCAGAGTGCGGCAGGTAGGAAAATTAACAGATGTTTTTGAAAATTGAGCGAAAGGGCATGTATCCAATGGTACTCGAACCATGGACGTCAATCTTTGCCTAACATCCCACTGCGGGGTAGGAGCAAAGAAAATTTAAGCAAACAGTAAACCGAAATAAATTTCGTATGAGTATGATTACTACCCAAAAAGGGAAACTTAACAAATCCACACAAAAAAAGAGAAAAAAATGTAAGGAAATTTGAATTCTCCGATAAGTCTTGATTTCTACTAGGCCCATGAATAATTCGTTATATCTGTGCATTAAAAAAAGAAAGATCACAAAAAATTTTAGTTTTTAAATCATTAAATTTGTCTGGATAAAGAAGGATAAAAAAATATTATAGTAGACTCCGTCGTTTCATCCCTTCTAAAAACAAACGTTAAAAATCAGCCTATCTCAACATAACGTGGGTTGGGTGGGCTAAAACTGCATAAATGTGAAGCTGAAAGTATCATATCAAACATTGCGAAGGGGTGTAACAATACAAAAAGATAACAAAAATTATATCTGAACTGTCTGCATGTCTGCTGATTGTGGTCCTGCTGCAATTGTAGACAGACCTGCATTATCATTGCCACGAAGGAAAAAAATAATTTAAGATTACTATACAATACTTAGGAACTCCATGGATGATCTGAAATTATATACCGTATAAAGAATACTTCAATTTTTCGCGGTAGGATACGATTTCAGCATGCTACCTTACCCGGGTTGCGCTTCCTACATCGCGTCGGTGGGACTGCTTCATTAGGTATAGTTAACGCGAAACAGCGTTTCTTACACAACCATTGGATGCCAGAACAGACACTGTTTAAGCCGAACCTCCTCAATCTAGCTGAAGTCAGAAGGACAACAGTGCCCAGGCTGCACTTCCAGCTAAGTACGCAACCCTTAGCTGGCGGTATTTGTCATCTATTGACCCGTGGAAGCATGAGGTAGGAACTTGTGAGACCAGAGCTAAGTTTGGAGGGACGCACGCTCCTTTGCGACTCACCATTTTGCAGCCCTAAGGGTATCCATGCAGTATACAAAAATGTTTGTTTTCAATTTTTTTTCAACAAAGTGGCGGCCGTTGGAGTGCGTTGAAAAAGTCATTGAATTTTGTTGTGCCGGCTCTCCTGGTCGCAGTTTTGATTTGAAACCTGCTAACCCAAAAAACTTACGTTAATTACAGATACAGTTAGTAGATGAATTGAAAAAAAAACGTGCAAAAAAAATTGCACTTTTGGCTTAATTTTTTTTTTAATCTATTTTTTTTTGCCATTTTATCACATTTTTCCATATTTTATAATAAAAATAACAATAATTTTTAATTCATATAAAAGGTAATACTATAATTAGGGAATCCTTTGAGTTTCAGCTTAATCGAATAATTAGTTTTCGAGTTATCACCGGCATAAACTCCGAAAATGCTGTTTTGAGCAATACACAATATAAAATAGGTCTTCTCGGTCAAGCGTCTCTTTAAACCTGCTGCGCGCGAAAAAGACGTCTTCGAAAAACTATGAAAAGACACTTGGAGTTCTAATTTCGAAAAAAGGGTTCAGGAGCGAATTCTATGGTAGATTAACTAACTTTTTATGCGAAATAAATGAATTTTTTGGTCATTCTAACTGTAGTTACCCCTTAAGGTGGTCCACAACTAATGGACCATCCCTTATTGCATGACAAGTACAATCGTATCCCGGTACTCAGGGTGTCAAGTTACTTAGCTGAACGTAAAACCGCTAGACCATGGCATATCATAGAAGAGCATATCATTATGAGTGGTTGGATTATGGATGGTGAATTATATAATATAATTTGCAATATATTTAATGTGTTGTCGTAAACAAACACTTGGGATTGGTAAGTATCTTCCCGCATACAAATTTATTTATTTAACTATAAATTAGAAGAAAAATTAGTAATCTCCATTTAATTCCAACTACCTTTGCTTATCTTCGACAGATACGCGTATTTCGTCTACAATGTGCAGACTTCTTCAGTGTCTCGTACTAATAACTCGACTGTACGAGACACTGAAGAAGTCTGACATATGAGACGAAAATACGCTATCTGTCGAAGATAGCAAAGGTAGTTGAATTAAATGGAGATTACTATTTTTTCTTCTAATTTATAGTTACAAGTATTCCACTAAACAGCTCAAACCCTCTAGGATTTATTTATTTATTTTTATTTAAAGAGTGTATCGAAAAGTAGTTATAAACTTTTCATACAAAATTGTGTGTGTGTGTGTGTGTGTGTGTGTGTGTGTGTGTGTGTGTGTGTGTGTGTGTGTGTGTGTGTGTGTGTGTGTGTGTGTGTGTCCAATCTAATACTCACCGGCTGGCAGGGGTATTATGGAAGAAATCTGTTTGCAATACCTTTGTTTTCTTTTTCGTGAGCTTTAATCTGGGAGTTAAAGGGTGATACGGTCAAAATTTGGTCAAGGGAAAACGCGTGTAAATCGGTGAAATCGTTTATTTAAAAAATCAAATTAAATTTCTTTTTCAAGTTCAATTAGTATAAAATTCAGGAAAAATATTCAGTTAGGCTTCCGCTTTTCCAAATCCGAAATGCCGGGCCTTACGTTTGACCCCTGCAATCAGATTTTGTACAGCCACCTTGTCCACCTTCTTCGCCGCAGAAAGCCAGTTTGCCTTGAACTGCTGCTCGTCCTTAGCAGTTTGTTTGGTCTTCTTTAGGTTCCGCTTGACAATAGCCCAGTATTTCTCAATTGGGCGGAGCTCTGGCGTGTTGGGAGGGTTCTTGTCCTTGGGAACCACCTGCACGTTGTTGGCGGCGTACCACTCCATGGCCTTTTTACCGTAATGGCAAGATGCCAAATCCAGCCAGAACAGTACGGAACAACCGTGTTTCTTCAGGAAAGGCAGCAGACGTTTATTCAAACACTCTTTCACGTAAATTTCTTGGTTGACAGTCCCGGAAGCTATAAAAATGCTGCTTTTCAAGCCACGGGTACAGATGGCTTGCCAAACCAGATATTTCTTTGCGAACTTTGACAGTTTCGTGTGCTTGAAAATATTTCCTACCTTTCCCCTTCCTTTTGCCGTATAAAACTCCTGTCCCGGAAGCTGCTTGTAGTCGGCTTTGACGTAGGTTTCGTCGTCCATTACCACGCAGTCAAACTTCGTCAGCATCGTCGTGTACAGCCTCCGGGATCGCGCTTTGGCCGTCGTATTTTGTTTATCATCGCGATTTGGAGTCACTACCTTCTTGTAAGTCGATAGTCCGGCTCGTTTATTGGCTCGATGCACGGTTGTAGACGATACACCCAGCTTATTTGCGGCATCTCGGAGAGATAGGTTAGGGGTTTGCTTGAAACTACCGGCAACTCTCTTTGTCGTCTCAGCGGCTTCCGGTTTTCGAATTCCCCCGATCCAGACTTCCTGGCTGTCGACAAACGTTCCCCAAACACTTTAATTACATTTGTGACGGTTGATTTGGCAACTTTTAGCGATTTTGCCAACTTTGCGTGCGAGTAGCTCGGATTTTCGCGATGCGCGAGCAAAATTTTGATACGCTGCTCTTCTTGCTTGGACGGCATTTTGACAACTGAAGAGTGAATTCCAAAATCAAAATAGGAGCAACATTCTACACACACACACCTTCAAAATGAGGGGTGTTCAGGTTTTTTAAATGCAAAATTGAAAAAAATACGTCAAGTTGATATTGACCAAATTTTGACCGTATCGCCCTTTATTGCAGACCAGTAACCCATTTCAGAATGTCTGGAGGGTCACGCCCATTCTGAGGCTACTTTCACACGCAATAAGCCCCGCATGTGAATATGACCGTTTTCGTGTGGTTTACGGTAAACACACTTCCAGGTTCAAAAATAATCAAGCCTGGCGTGTACATATTTTATATAAATGTTATAACTGGTTAGGTCTTACCATATATCGCTCGTCCGCTATAAGACTCACTCTTCTGGGATTGCGTTGTTCCCTCTGAATTTTCTCCCCTTGTTAGGACTGTTTTGTTTGGGTGTTCTATTTTGATTCTTCTCGTTTTCGTAGTATTACCTAAAATGATTTAAAACAAAGTTGTATGAGTAGTCACACCATAAATTAAGGTCGGTATCCGCAATAATCCGGAAACCTCTAAAACATGAATAAAACATAAATTTTGCATTATATTTCCGTCGTTGTTGTTAATTTCAGATTCATGGGATGTGTTTTAACAATTCGTGAAGACAAAACATAGTTATTCGGTAATTCCATAAAATTTTCGAACTTTGCGCTCAACTCCGTCCATTAGGGTTTGTACAGATTCTTCAGAAATCGTAGAAGCCGTCTTTGTCCACATTTGCTGGAGGTGTTTGATGTCTTTGATTTCTTGCTTCTTTCCAGAAAGCTTCCGCTTCATCAGAGCCCAATATCTCTCGATTGATCGTAGCTCTGGGCAATTTGGTGGGTTTGAGGTTTTTGGTACAATGTTCACTTGATTTGCTTGGTACCACTCCATCACAGTTTTCGCATAGTGGCATGATGCCAAATCGGGCCAGAACAAAGGTTTTTCTTTGTGACTTTTGATGAAGGGTAGTAATCGCTTCTGCAGACACTCTTTCTGATAGATCTCCTTGTTGATTGTGCCTGTAGTGACGAAAGATTTACTCTTTTTGCCACACGTGCAAATTGCTTGCCACGCAAGGTATTTTTTGGGAAATTTCGATGCCTTCTTCGTTCTGAAATTCTCAGCTGTAGCATTTCTAGCCATAGCAGAATAAAAAGCCAGTCCTGGAAGCTGCTTGAAATCCTCCAGGACATAAGTATCATCGACCATAACAACACATGAAAACTTCGTCAAATATTCACAGTACAAACGTCGAGCCCGTGATTTTGCTACCAATTTCTGTTTGTCGTAGCGATTTGGAACTGTTTACTTAAGTACTAAATACGACTTAAGTCCCAAACGTTGTTTTGATTTTTAGACAAAACCAGGGGACATCCCTGTTTTATGAGCCACCGTTCACCTTTCGCTCCATGACAGGATCAGCGCTTCCAATGTTTTTGTCACTTCTCGGTTTCCTCTCTAGCGGCAAACGTTCCGAAAATGATTTGAGCACATCGTAAACAGTGTGGATTTAGGCAAATCCAATGTTTTTGCAAGGCCCCGTATTGACAAGTCAGGATTTGCCGTACGCCCGTACAAAATTCGCTCGCGCACTTGTTTTTCTTTCGTCGCCATCTTGAATACTAAACATGAAATGTATACATCAATCATAGTCTTTTTCATCATAAACTCTCAGATACAGCACAGTTCATTTCTGCGTGCAATATTTCAAAAGTTACAATGATTTGAAGGTGTCCGGATTAATGAAGATTCAGTTTTTGTACAAATTAAACACAAATTTCTGCATAACTCGTGAACTAACCAAGCATATGGAACCAAATTTGGCAGGTGGAGGTTTTTGAAGGCAACAAATGTGCAGCATGAGACCCCTCCGCCCTTTGAAAGAGGCGTCTCTCATACAAATGAAACACAAATTTCTGTTTAACTCGAAAACAAATCAAGCAAATGAAACCAAACTCGGAATGTGAGGGTTTTTGAAGGCAACTAATGTTCTTAAGGTGAGTTGAATCGTTTCAATAGCAGTTTAAGACCCATAAACCATAAACGTGCCAGTTCCATTAAATTTGCATTCATTTAGTTGCAAGCGTAGCAGCGCTCGAACCGGGTTCAGCTAGTCCAATATAAATTCATTGCATCTTCGTTTTATCATTAGATTCATTAATCATTTTGAGTAAAGATTGGTTTTTCATCATCTCTTCTATCTAAACTCTTTGCTTCAATTGTCTCTCTACTATCTTTCTCAATTTCTCTTGTTCTTTTTGTATCTGTTTTGAATGTCTTCGATTCTCTTCCTATTCAAGTATTCTTGCTGTTGCTTCTCGTTTGCTTCGGATTCATATAATTCCATCCTTTCATCGCTTGTAGTCACAGCTGGAAATAACCGCCGAAAAGGACTTCTATTACCCTTCTTATGAGGTAAATGATCTGTTTCTGTACTTTTTGAATGTACGTTGAAGTCGTGTGGAGACATCTGAAGTCATTATGTACTTTGTCATGTAAATCCATCGGTGATCGAGAGAGAATCGGTTAAGGCTGAGAGAAAGAGATACTACATGCTTGGCGTGGTAAAGCCGCTTTGCGTTCCGATGCATTCAAAAGGTCGAAAGTAACAATGGTAAACGATAACTTAAAACGTAAATTTTCTGGAAATGCCAGGTGGCTAACATCTATATCCATTACCGACGTGAAGGTAATTACCTCTGTATCTGTTTCTGGTGCTATTTTGTTTGTGGAGCAAGCAGATCCCAGGAAAATATGCTAGAAGTCATTGTTTAAATATGTTACTTTCGACCTCTTGACTATTTTGTCTAGAATTCTACACTTCTGCTTTTGATGGGAAAATGCTTAATGTGTCCTTTGCAGCACATCGAACCCATTAGTGCATTGCTTTGCACACTGCGTTCGATGACTGACAAAAATCTGGGAATAGCCTGACGTCGCAACAGGGTGCGACTTGTGAGCTCAGCTAGAGTCAGCTAGAATAACTAACATGGGAATATGACAACGTGTGCGGTGCACATGTTACACGTGAAAACGACTTGGAAGTGCCTTTAGAAAGGGTGCAACTTTCAAAGCTGTTGGCTTCTTACTGCTCTGCACAGAAAAAAATAATGAATTCCTACAAGCGCGTAAAATTGCCCCTCGTTTAATTCCAAGCCAAAGGAGGCATAAACAACGATTGTTTGCAATCTTTCAAGCGCCATACAACCAAGCGCCATTGCAATCTTTCACACAACAAACTAGATTCAGGCGTTTTCTTGTTGAAATATACATGAAATACACCATTAATTTCTGATATTCCCTTTATGTGCATTAGAAAACGCAGTAAATTAAATGATTATTTCTATATGTGTGAGAATAAAAGAAAACATTACAATATGTTGAAAATCAACGTTATTACAATCTGCCGCTAAAACTGCCCCTCATATAGGACAATGTACCCGGATCGGCATCTTACATGTGTCGGTCTCAGAGAACAGAAATTTACATGACATTTTGGTAGTGTGTGCACAATTTTAATCAATGTGCTGCTTTCCGGTAAGATGTGCTGGTCTGCTGGGTGTAGTGGGAATTATAATACATAATTTTGTTTCGCCACTGGCCACCATATCTTGGAACAACAAAACCCTTATCCCATTGTGTAAGTTTTTTTTCCAATAGCATCCTTACTATTGGTAGGGCTTCAAATGGTGAGTTGACAACTTCGAAGGAGGGTGTGACCGACCTCTGGTCCTCACAAGTTCCTACCTTAAGCCTCCACGAGTCATATGATCACAAAAGACTGCCAGCTGAAACATGGAGACGCTGGTTGGCGTAGCCTGGGCAATGTTGTCAATCCGACAATAGCGAAGTGAGGGGGTGCGATCGTTAAATCATATCATAATTTTCCATTCTCATATCTTTCAGGTCTTCCAGGTAAAAAAAATAACATTTAAAATTCATTCCACATGGTTGTCATACGTTGTTTAAGTTTTCTGGCTCATAATTGTTCATTACCATCACCATTCATCTTTATTATCATCATTACCATTTTGACCATTATATGTGTTTTCGTGATTTATATATTAACATTAAAATAATTTTATAATTTTTATCAAACAGGTTATATATACATTTAATTACTATGTCTTATTTGTCCAATTATTATTTTGATTGAGAGAAGGAGATTCTCTTATGATTTAGAAGTATCTAGTGCCTTGAATACAGGAAGTTGCAACGAAATCTGTGGAAGGCTTTTGCACTTATTACTGAATATTTTTTTCATTTCCAATTTGCGAATGGGCATATTACTAAATCTGAGCTGATTTGATTCGTGCAGCGCTGTGTGCCATTTGGCTAGTGTCTGATTTTACAGTTCAAATTTTGTCATTACTGTATCATAACTCACAATATCATTATATTTGGTGATATTGTTTTATTGATTTTACTCCAGATAATTTAAAAACATAACTTATTGTTTTGGTATGTCCATTTGTCTTTAACTAACTTTCAATCAATTCCCTGTTTCAGGAGCAACTCCTTACTTAGGAACAATAACTATTAGGTCTGCAAAAATAAAAATGAATTGCTGTTATAAAATCAACATCAATCAGCAAATAGTGACTATACTGCCTGTAACCGCATATCAGTCCCATATTGAAAAACAGCATACCGAGAAAACGATCATTCAAGTTGGGAATGCATTTTTCTTGATTCAGCCAGTTTGGCGTACTTTTTTACTCTTTATTTTGATAGTTTATTTGTAATAGTATGCATTGTTTACTATACAATAAAAAAAAAAAATGTGTTTTTGAGGAATGGGGTTCGGTCATGGGGTTCGTTCAAATATTATGAAAGACATTTTCCAACCATTTTAACTCTCCCTTTACCATGTAGTATATTCATAAGATATGATCAACACCCCTCTCTTCCCATGTAACGTTGCCAAAAATGTAGAATTATGAATTTTGAACATAAAAAGACGCGAAACCTGCTCCCGTTATTTAGCATATTATGTAATACTTGACCGACTGGAACGAGTTGAAAATTGCTGTTCTAAGCTTGTGTTTTACGGAGATTTCACATTTTTTTACGAAATCAAAATGTCCTAGAGCAAAACCAAGAGTAACTTTGGTGATAGTGATGCAAGTTTTGTCAACGAAGATTGTGGATTTGACGCAATGACAAGAGCTGGTATGTTATTTCTAAAATCGTGAAAAAATGCAAGCGTTATGGTCGAATTTCACTTCTTTCTTATCGGACAAGAAATAAAGGGATCATGGCCATTCGATAATGTGAGCCAATTGTTATTTTAAAATGCAGATCAGTTTAAAAGCACTCTGGTGAGGATGCAACATGTGGAAGTTTTTGTTCCATAAAAGCGGAAACACTTGTGTCAATCTTCTGTGTCATCTTCAAGGTGATGCAGCTTTATATGCTCCATCCTCAAATGCAGAACAAGAGAAGGTCCGTGATGCATTGAATGATGTTTCACGTTTTATACATGCGGATAATGATTCAGATAGTAGCTTTTTTGCCACAGAGACGGAGACAATGAACACCGGAACAAAAAAATCGCAAAAAAAAACAATTTGGGAATCGTGACTTAACAGGAAGACGGCGCGGCGCCTTGCTCTTGTTATAAATTTGGAGAATTTCGGATGCGTCAAAGAGTAGGCAATTAGGATTACAAAGATATATTATCGTGAAGTAAGGATCCCTGTATCTTCACTACAGTAACTCTGTAAAAGGTGAGGACTTGAACTGCTGCAAATTATTTACAAACAAATAAGAAAAACTAATTTCAGCTGACGACTTTGATCTGGAAGGCCAATTGAAAAAGAAGAGCCAACCTCGAGGCATTGCGCTGAAAGGAAAAACCAATTAACTTAAAACCATTTTTCCATTGTTTGAGGGGGGCGGGGGAGGGGTTTAAACCACCATACAATCATTGAATTCAAAACCCCCCATATTCCAATTTTGGTTCCATATGCTTGATTAGTTCTCGAACCATCGCACTGGGCTCATCGATTATAATAATAATTATTTGAGTTTCATTAGTTTGAAGCCCCCCTCCTTCAAAAAGGGGAAGGGTCTTGAACTACCATAGAAACATTCTTGCCTTCAAAACCCCCCACATATCAAATATGATTCGATTTGCTTGATTAGTTCTCGGGTTATGAAGAAATGTGTGTCTCATTTCCTTCCAGAGAGAGTAGGGGTCTCAAACAATCATAAGAACCTTCCCCAGCCCCAAAAACCCCTTCATATAAATTTTCACGTTGGTCGGTTCAGAACTTCTAGAGTCTATAAGGGTCTGACAGACAGACAGACAGACAGACAGAAATTAATTTTTGTGTATATAGAAATCTAGCCTCCAAAAACCCCCATATGCTAAAAAGGTTTCATTTATTTGATTAGTTCTCGAGTTTTGCAGAAATTTGCTTTTTATTTGTATGGGAGCCCTCCTCCCATTTAAAGTGGGGAGGGGTGGTGAAGTGCCATAGAAACATTTCTTGCCTCCAAGAACCTCAATATGCCAAATTTGGTTTCATTTGCTTCATTGGCTCTCGAGTTATGTTAAAAATTATGTTTCTTTTTTATGGAAGTCTCCCCTTCCAGAAGGCGGGGGGGGTCTCAAACCACCTTAGAAACATTTATTTCCTTCAAAAACCTCTACCTGTCAAATTTGGTTCCATTTACTTGATTATTTCTAGAGTTCTGCAGAAACTTCTGTTTCATTTGAATGAGAGCTTCCCTTTCTAGAGGGGGGAGGGGTCTCAAACTTCCATAAAAACATTCTTTGTCTCCAAGAACCTACGCATGCTAAATTTGGGTTCCTTTGCTTAATCAGTTCTCGAGTTATGCAGAAAAATGTGTTTCATTTGTATGGGAGCCCCCCCCTTTCAGAGAAGGGAGGGGTCTTTTACTATTTAAAAAATATTCTCCGGCCTCAAAAACCCCTGCATACAAGTTTTCATGCCAAACGGTCCTTCCGCTCGCGAGTTAAATCGTGACAAAGAAACCCCCAACTCATTTTTATTTATATAGATTATTCCTGTTTACAATTACAGTATTTGCTAATTTTTTTTATTTTATTATGCTTTAGAGACATAAGGATTAAACATTTGAGAAGTACAACCATAATTCGTAAAGGTGTTAAATATTTTCATTTTACTGCCACTTCTAAAACGGGACTCATATGCGGTTACTTCCATAATGGGACTCATATGCGGTTACTTTCAAGATGGGACAAACCGACCTGATATTTTTTTTCACTATTTTTGTAACTTACTGCTAAATTTTATTATTGCTTTCGAAAATATGATAAAATATAAGGCAATTACGAAACATAACTCAAAAACGTCAAAAAGTAATATGGGACTGATATGCGGTTACAGGCAGTATAGCAAGAGTCAATTAAAATGTATAAGTGTTAGTTCTGTATAATGTCATTAGATTTAACAAACTTTTTCCGGATTTTTTGGTTTATTGCTGCTATCGCTGAAAACGAACGAAAACGTGCTAAGGCGTAAACCCACAAAACTCCTCACATTAATAATTTACAACATTTATTGCATTTCAGGATCAATCGACGAAAGAAGATCATATATAATAGTTACGAATGCTTGTAGTTATTTTCATTTACATAAACATATACACTATTATATAAAAAAAATCATGGGAATGGGAGGGACCATCAGGGCACCCGATTGAAGCACTCTGGATTGGAAGAGTGGAAATGCCAACTCCCCATTGCTAACAGTTTGTGAATAGAGGGCGGGCTCTTCTCCCCGCCCATTGGGGCATCCTCATGTTAGATAGCTTGCTCTTTTGACCAATTGTTCAATCTTGTTGTTGGAAGGAGATTCTTTATATCCCTGTGGATTCGTATAGGTGATGTTGCCTATCTATCCACCCAACCCCTTTTTGGCCCTTCATACAATGGCATGATTAGGATAATCAGTGGCTATTAAAGCTTGATCAAGTTTAACAGCGAAGAGAGCTCATTGCTGTCGGACTTAGTTTCCGTGCTACAATGGGTGGTACTACATATCATCATCAATAGCATCCTTACTATTGGTTTAAATCGGGCCAAATCAGAAATCGGTATTAATTTTTAAATAATTTCTTTGACGTTGCGTAAATTCTGCTTGTCGCTTTCCCAAAACGAACCCTAGCGCCAGCCAATCCTGCTATCCAACATGCAAGTAATTTCTCGTGGGCATGCAGAGGTATTCTCGGCTTCCAATTAAGCGAATATCACATCTACTCATTCCTACCCTTTCGCCCAAATTTGACCTGCATTCGGGCGAGGCCACCGATTACCATAGTTTTGGATCACCAGTTTGTACACATTGATGATGAATGTTAGCCTCAAGCATTATCTGTTGGTTTCCTGTGCTTTAACAGCTGATCTGGCAATAACGGAGTAGCAAGCTCGAGCTTCCAATCATGCTCATGCTCATGCTTTCATAGAATATCTTATGCATTCTAATGTCAGCGCATGTATCTTGGAATGTATATTTCCTAATTATGTCCATCTAAAAGCGAAAACAAAACCCCATCCGTTTCATACAGTAGAAAACATCATTTACCGTTTCCTGCAACCATCCACCGGATATCCTTACAAGGGTTTACGTTCACTCGTTGAAGCAGCTGGAATAGTGTACAATATAATGGAACAGTCCAATTCATTGCTGAACGCCATTGTTTTCCACTCTTACTGTGAACCGTTCTGTGCAAGTAATATTCTCTATCGTCTGGCTGTTGGGGAAAGGCAAAATCGAAAAACCACCGACTCACCTCAGCGCCGTGGCATAGTAATCAAAAGAAAACTCGGATATCCAAACGGTGGATAGAACACGGTTGTTAAATCTGACGTGAACTCGGGAATCGTGTACTCAAAATCGTCAAATTAGGTTTGGATTAATTGTAAGTAAACAAAACTAACCGAGCCAATGATTTTTTTTATGGATTTGTTCTGAATAGAAATTAAGTTTTGTTTGAATTCTCTCTAGTTAAATTGAATCCAAAATGTATCTTAAAACCTAAGATATGTAACGTGGCAATCATGAATCAATGGATTCTACCCAATCGATTGGATTTTCATAGACTATTAATGTATGTTTGACTCTATACATGTTCAACGATTCAAGTTGTTTGGTTTAAATACATCTGAGAAATGCAATGACTGTCGGCAATTGGTCCTCTGTTGAAGTGTCACTCCACCCTATCAAAATAATGTTTCAAAACATGCCTCAGTGCATAATCGCTCCCGCAAAAAAATGTAAACTCTACTCAGCCACTGAGTCACTCCACATTTTGCGACTGTGAACGAATGGCACAACTTTGCTGTAGATTCAACGGTCGTGCGAGAAAGCAAAAAGGCACCAGCAATTTTATGGAAACGTACACTTGGCGCTTGCTCCAGCAAAAGCTGGGATTCTTAGTTTTTTTTTGCGGTTAATTTATACTGAACTGCGGAACGCAACTACAAAACACAAAGTAGCTTCAAAGAAAGCTTCAACGACAACAAAAAATGATATCGTGGGGGTTTCTCCCGAGGGGAAAGCCTTTTCTCAGAATCATTACACAGGGTGAACTTGCCTTGAATGAGGTACACTCTTAGCTGGCCCTTGGGCAATCGGCGTTGAATGGTTGCGTCTGTGAGACACTATGTTGCCGGTAATTGGTTTTTAAACGGCATAATGAACTCTTTTGAAATCGAGTTGTTCAGCCGTGTCTTGCTGAGTAGATGTAGGGTGGAGACCTACTTGGGCAGTGGACCCATTTTCGACAATCATCGCTTTTGCTCAGCTGAATTCAAAGCTGATTTATTTTAACATGCTTAGATAGCTAGGTCGGTAAGAGCACAGTTTACCAAGCATGTGGGGGTGCTTCGATTTTCAATACGGTCGAGGAGATCGTTCAAATTAATAATTTTTTCGACATTCCTGGAGAGAGAGAATGATTGTGTTCGCAAAACAACATACAAATTCGTTCATTGACGTTGGCTTATAAAGCACCTAATTAATAACTGTGGAAGTGCTTTTAGAATTCTAAGTAGTGTGCAGACTTGTTGAATAAAACGAAAACTTTTCTATGAAAACCCAAGTTATATGGCAGATTAAAAGTGATGATTGACTAGTATTGGCTCTGCCCTGTATGGAAAAGGATTCTTACGCTCTTTCAGTAAAAGTTATAGCTATGTTTCATGCTGGAAATCATTAGTTGCAAGATGCATTTATGCAGTAGGGGAAATTTCTATTAGCAAACATACAGTTTTAGACCGTTTTGATGCAACTTAAGGCTATTTACAAAACTCTATTATGGTAACTATATAAGACCAGTCAAGTAACAAGATTATTGCTCCAAAAAAGGTTCTTATTATATTTTCAATAATAGATTTTAAAGTAGAAAACACATTTAACGAACGGAAATTTCTTAAGGGAAACAAAAATGATTTCAAAACACCGATCTAAATCAAGAAATAACAAAAGTAAGTATTTGGTGGATTAACCATTTTTTATAATTGTTTCATAAATCCATTTTGGCATTGAGTCAATGAGATTTTCCATCATTTACGATGGGATATCCCACCCCTCGTTTCTTGAGCATTTTTGTAACTCACCAATTGTTCCAAACTACCATCTCACTAGGATCCCCCACAGATTTCCAATAGGACTTGGGACTTTGGGAAAACGTGACAATCCATACAAAAACATTTTAATGGTCCATACAAAAAAAAAACGTGACATAATTAATGGACGTTCCCTAATTGGGTCAACATTGAAATATCTTGATAGGTTCAAAAGATAATACCCAGGAGTTCAGCGAGTCCATAAACAACATCCTGCTGTTTTGAAAGCTCGGGGTTTTAAAAGTATGCATTGATACTTTTGACCAGACTTCTAGGGAACACCAGATTACCTATCGAGATGAACCGGAATACTGAAAAATTAGCAATTCTGGAATTTGATCCTAAGGGGTGTATTCGATAAAAATAGCACATTTACAAATCTCCGTAATTTTCGTACCATATGAGTAAAAATCCTGAAAATTTAAACAAATCTTACCATAGTGTATTATTTACATTTGTCAAGTCTCAAAGTTATTCATACAGTATTCCAGTCATTACATCGAAACAAGAAACTGTCCGTGAAAAAAATTGAGTACTTACTTCTCGTGTGATAAGAAGAAGCGTCTGATTGCCCAAACGAAGGAAGTGCTCGTAAAAGTGGTCAGAAAAATGGTGCATTAGTTCAAGAACCGTCCAAACATGTTAATGTCGCTTTAAAGTCTAAGGTGACAGTCGGTTTTGTGCAGAAAACCATGAATCGTGGCGGGTTACATGTTTACAAGATGCGAAAAGCCTCGAACCAGAATGAAAAGCCAAAAATCTCTCCGAAAACCCGTACCCGCAAACTTTACACGAAGTTGCTCACCAAATCATGTTGCATCCTGATGGATGACGAAACTTACGTTAGGGCCAACTTCCGTCAACTTCCTGGGCAAGGATACTTCATTGCAAAATCTAAAGGGCGAACACGAAATTATTGCGACACATTCAACAGGGCATAACTTTTTTACCATTGGGTAAAAATCAACCAAATTTTGCACACTTTCTCATTGATGTGTATTGTTTACATGCTGTCAAACTCGAAGTCGTGTTTTTCGATTCAACGAAAATGGAGGTGAACCAACGTGAGTCGAGAGAACAAATTCTTTCCAAATACCTGGAATTTCCGGACCTGTCGCACCGCCAGTTGGGAAAAATGTTGAACATTCACCATTCAACCGTCTCCAGAGTGTTGAAGCGGTTCCAAGAGCGGTTGACGTTGGACCACGGCAAAGGAGCTGGAAGAAAACCGGGACCGGAGAACTAAAAGACGGAGGTCTCAAGCCGTGATTTGGCTAAAAACATCGGCATGTCGCAGAGCTACGTCCAGAATGCAAAGAAGAGAGCTGGACTACATACATACAAGGTACAGAACTTCCCAAACCGCGATGAGCGGCAACAATCGACGGCTAAAACTCGGGCACGGAAGCTCTACGAGAAGATGCTGACAAAATATGGCTGCTGTGTGATGGGCGACGAAACGTATATAAAAGCCGATTTTAAGCAAATTCCGGGGTTGGGGTTTTTCACCGGCAAGAGCAAGTTCTATGTGGATGACAAATTTAAGAAGAAGAAAATGTCGAAGTTCGCCTTCAAATATCTCATTTGGCAGGCCATCTGCTCTTGCGGACTGAGGAGTGAGCCTTTCGTGACAAAGGGCACAGTAAATGGCGAGATCTACAAATCTAAATGCCTCGAGAAGCGCCTTTTGCCGTTCTTGCAGCAGCACGACGAAGCTCCGCTATTTTGGCCAGATTTGGCATCAGGCCACTATTCTAAAAGTGTCCTGGAGTGGTATGAGGCCAATTCTGTCCATTTTGTTCCAAAGGACATGAATCCGCCAAACTGTCCAGAGCTGCGCCCGGTGGAGCAGTACTGGGCAATGATGAAGTGGGAACTTCGGAAGAGCAAGAAGACAGTCAAAGACGAGAAGGACATGTTAAGAAAATGGAAAAAAAAACTGAGAAACTGGTACCGGATGACACTGTAAAGACTTTGATGGAGGGCATCAAGCGAAAATGCGTTCAATTTTACACTCAAGGCTCCATCGATTAACTTTTCTTTTGATTTTTGAAGTAAATATATGTATAAAACTACCCTAAAATTTTGGTTTGATTCAAAACATTATAAGAAAATTGGCATGACATTTTCGGTGTCGCAATAATTTCGTGTTCGCCCTTTAAGTTGCAGGGGATGTCCAAGAGAAGAAATTATCGGAATTTGCCAAGCAGTTTCTGATCAGGCAGGCGATTTACGGATGAGGTAAAACAAGCACTCCTTTATAACCTCCGAAACAATCAACGGTGCGATTTACACGGAAGAGTGCCTTAAGAAGCATCTCGGGTTGTCATTCATAAGGACGAGCACAAAGAATCAACTCTGTTTTCCCCTACCATTACGTTCGAAACTTGTTGGAGTGCCATTGAGCCAACGGAGTCAATTTTGTGCCAGGGGATATGAACCCCACCCAATTCACTGGAACTTCGCCCAATTGAAAAAAAAAAACTGGGCGACTATGAAGATAAAATGTCGAAAAGAGCCTAAACAATATTAGAAAAGAGCAGAAGTTGAAGGATATTTGGGTATAAACAACAAAAACACTGGGAAAATCGATTGTACAAAATTTGATTAGTGGAGTGAAAAGAAAGTTGCAGGCACTCGGGATTTTTCGTTCCCTGAAAATTTCGGGTTAATTTTGGTAAAAAACATGTACATATGTGCCATTTTTAACGAATGCACCTTTTAAAGCTCTGCGTTTTTTCGACAGCTTTTTAAGGAGTCTGAGTAGTATGAATCCGGGTAAACGACCGGACTATGGACCCTAGGGGGTGCCCCCTAGTTGATCTAGATCAACCGTGAAAGTGGGGGCCTGTTCATAAAATCACATACACCACCCTCCCCCTCGTAGACTTTACAATTTTTTGAATTTTTGTATGGAGCGTAGACTTTGATAACTCCCCCCCACCCCCGCTCCCTCATAAAAGTCTACGTGGTTTATGAATAGCCCCTGGTAAACTCAAGGCAGCGTTCTGGGTTTATTTAAACGCAAACACTTTTTTTCCCCTTCTATAGAGCCAAAACACAACTGCATCTTTTCATTAGGATTAAAGGGCGAACACGAAATTATTGCGACACCGAAAATGTCATGCCAATTTTCTTATAATGTTTAGAATCAAACCAAAATTTTAGGGTAGTTTTATACATATATTTACTTCAAAAATCAAAAGAAAAATTAATCGATGGAGCCTTGAGTGTAAAATTGAACGCATTTTCGCTTGATGCCCTCCATCAAAGTCTTTACAGTGTCATCCGGTACCAGTTTCTCAGTTTTTTTTCATTTTCTTAACATGTTCTTCTCATCTTAGACTGTCTTCTTGCTCTTCGGAAGTTCCCGCTTCATCATTGCCCAGTACTGCTCCACCGAGCGCAGCTCCGGACAGTTTGGCGGATTCATGTCCTTTGGAACAAAATGGACAAAATTGGCCTCATACCACTCCAGGACACTTTAAGAATAGCTCCTTTGCCGTGGTCTAACGTCAACCGCTCCTGAAACCGCTTCAACACTCTGGAGACGGTTGAATGGTGAATGTTCAACATTTTTCCCAACTGCCGGTGCGACAGGTCAGGAAATTCCAGGTGTTTGGAAAGAATTTGTTCTCTCGACTCGCGTTGGTTCACCTCCATTTTCGTTGAATCGAAAAACACGGCTTCGAGTTTGACAGCATGTAAACAATACACATCAATTAGAAAGTGTGCAAAATTTGGTTGATTTTTACCCAATGGTAAAAAAGTTATGCCCTGTTGAATTTGGCGCAATAATTTCGTGTTCGCCCTTTAGGACAGAGGAAAGTCTGGTAGGTCCAAAGGCTTTAGGGGGAGTTTTGTCTCTTTTTCCCGCTTTTGGAATAAAGACAACCCGAACGTTCCTCCAAGCTTTTGGTATATAACTTAGAGTTGCACTAGCTCCGAATAATTCAGTCAGCAAGGAAGTAAGCAAATCTTTTCCCTGCTGGAATTTCATCTCTCACAGATGATTTTAAAGGTTGAAAAGAACTCATTGCCCATTCAACTCTAACCATAAGCGTCCTACCTCATCTAAGTCCTGTGCCAATACAGATGTTGACCCCGGGAAGTGAGCACTTTTCATTACTTCCAAAGTTTGGGAACAATCGACTGTAAAACTATTATCCTCTTTTTTTAAGGTTGCCAAGACAATTTGGATGATCTTTTGAAAGAGCTCTGTGCCACCTTGCGGCTGTTGGAGCGTTGTTGATACCTTCACAGACCCGTCTCCAGTCCTTTCGTTTGGCACGCCTTAATTCTCTGTTGCATTCAGTCAGAGCCTTTTTGTATTGGTCCTGGTCCTTGGTCTGAAGCAGAGCTTAAAAATATCATATTCAATTCTCAAATTGCACCCTAACTGAGTCAAAATATTAGTCATCACGCACTGTTCCTAGCGAACATGAAGTAAACACAAATTTGCCTTCATGAATTTCTTGTGCAAGATGAGTCAACTTGTTTTGGGTTGCTTTACTTTGATAATTCATTCGTTCCAGAAAGCAGTGAATGTACGTAAGTGCAAACAACTCATTAAATTTCAACGTTCTACCGTGAAGACGAAAGGACAGTCATTCATTTAGAGAATCACTGAAGTGAAAAAAACCAAAACTTCTCGAACCGATCCTGCAAATGGCTTTTCTCGAATCACTATAAATTAGAAGAAAAATTAGTAATCTCCATTTAATTCCAACTACATTTGGTTATCTTCGACAGATACGCGTATTTAGTCTACAATGTGCAGACTTCTTCAGTGTCTGCAGTGTCGTACTAATAACTCGACTAAATGCCCCACAAACTCTGTAGCAATTTCGGCCATTTAGCCTTTTGGCTTCCTTTGCTTTCAGCCATGTTCGAGAATACTTGAAATCCTGTGGCAAAAAAATCACTCACGAATGCGAAAATGAATGACTGGTTACCAGAACATTCAGTCAAGCAACCAAAATCTCTTGAGGCTTGAATAGCCGTGTGCTTTGCTGTGTTGTGAATGAGTTGTGTGGAACAAAAGGACAACGGAATGACTGAGCATAGCAAAATAAGTAAACACGAATATATTACGTGACTGATAGAACGAAATGAAGAGAGCGAAAATTGTACCTACTGAATATTTTTTTTACTCATCGTTCAAGACGGGTGTTAATTTTTTCGAGGTCTGGTCTGAAGTTGCTTTTGCTCGATTGTACAATTATCTAGATGTTTTCCTCAATTCTGCCAGATTGCCGTTTCACCAAGGAACAACCCTACTGGATGACTTATGTTAAACAGGACAACTAGCATGATATAATGAAATAATTTTACTAAGGATTTCATCAGAGGCTTTTCATAATTGTGAACACGTTTCTATTGATGTGTCATCAATTGTATTATCGTTTTTAAAATAGAAACGATATAGGTCCCAATTAGTTTTTCTTGGGTTTCTATAATTTTCTGTAATTAATGATTTGGCCTTATAGTCAAACCTGATATGCTTGTAGTCTGACAATGATTCTTCATCAGAAACATGCCAGTTCACAATCTTTCCTGACAAAGGGTCACTGCAGATCGAGGGATCAAGAACCTCATCACGGTTACAGTTTATAAATGTTGCCGAATTCCCTCTATTACATATGTCAATATTGTTAGACGAAATGTATGAAGAGTTTCGCCTCTTTAATTGATATCTGAGTTGCTCCACAATGTATTATGGGCATTTGCATCATACGCTATTTAAATTGGGCGTTAATTTAACTACAATACGGAGGAGGAATATCATCAGTCTCTCCAGGAAAATAAGCCAAAGCATTACATTATTCTGTTTTTCCTCGAGTCTTTGGTACCTCCTTCGCAACAATATGTTTTCTTATAAATTCAGTAATTGGGACAAATTTTGTCTTCCTATTTACTTAAATTTGCTGTCCCAGGTCTTGAGTCACTGTCATCGTACGAAAGCTTACAATTTGGCAAAGAACAACCCAATACCTTACGACAATTTACCCAGGGGTCTTGAATTAGACCCACGTTGATATTTTCCTTGATTAATCTTCTGCTGAGTACTACTGATGCACCCTGATTTATCTGAGTAAATTTTATAAAACTCATTCAGCTGTATTTATAGTTTATTTCTTTACTGACGTTTGAAGACGTTCTTGAACAGACCGTTGTTTAGAGTAAGAGCTGGGTTTTTTTAATCTTGGTTCTTTATCACCATGGCCAACGTCCTTGGTGGTTTGAACCACTACTCCCGGCGACACTACTATTCTCAGGGTCAAACTGCTGAGTGGCCTTTTCTGACAAGAAAGAATTTCTGCAAAAACGGTTGCTACCGTTGATCAGAAGCCATGACTCTCCAGCTCTGTGTTGGCCTGATTTGGCCTCTTGTCACTATGCGAAATCCGTCTTGGAATGGTATAAGGTATAAGAGGTCAAACACGTGCCAAAAACAGCCAAACTGTCCAAAATTTCGCCCAATAGAGAAGTACTGGGCTCAAGTGAAGCGGAAACTCTTCGAAACTAAGAAGAAAGCAAATGCTACCGATGATTTCAAGAGAAAATGGAGAATCGTCATAGCGTGCCTATCTGAGGATACCATACGGAACCTGATGGCGGGTGTACAAGAGAAAGTTCGAGATTTTTGCAGAAAGAAGAATTAACATCTTAATCAACTGTTTCAAATGTAGGTTTAACTCTATTATTGTGAAATAAACAATCAGTTTTGTTGAAATATGTGTAAATATATTTTGCTGATATTATTTTGGTGTCCGAAATTTAACGTGGACAGACTATATGACTCAGTTCCCGGAGACATAATTTTACACGAAATCTTATGTTTTGTGTGCAACGTCGGACTTTGTGCGCCGTGCGAGCGGGAAAAAATCCATCGAGGGGTGTGACTGGATTCCCGGTTTCAAGTGCTTCGACAATATGGCAAACTTCAAATTATATATCAAGAGAGTGAAACAACCCACCATCCCAGCACTTCCGATTCAAACCGCAAAAACACCCGAGCGAAACCATTAGTCAGCAGTGCCCCTTCACACCAGCAAGATCCAACAGTGAATCCACGTCAATGAATGGCCTTGTGAAAAAGTAATACGTGGGAACGTGTCATCCCTCTCATGTTGACTGAGTATGTAACCCATCCGAAAGAGAACAGTTTTGCCTCCTAGCTGAAATCCTTCGGTCAAATTTTGCATACATTTCTCCGGCCATGAAAGAAGAACATATCCAACACACATACATCCAGAAGCAGGTGGCAGGGATGGAAGTAAATCATTCTCTCTGGCACGACAGGAAGGACACACGCTACTGGAAAAAGGCTGACATTTTACCATCACCAGGACCGGGACGCTTCGTTTCAGCTGGCAGCAAATATGTAGTAGCAAAAGCGTGCTCCGCTGAATCATGCATTATGCTGTAGGAAATAGACCCATGCGATTCACATAGCCTGGATAGGAATGTGTGAGTGTGTGTGTGTGATGTATGTGCCTGGTGTTACCGAGGAATTTTCCACTCGTCAGTGAATCGTTACTCGAATACGTTGCTACCGAGGAATCTACCCGCGGTTGTCATTCGCGCTTCCCGAACTCGAAAGATCCCGCATTATGCCTGGTATAGTGAAGATTACTCCCTTGCTGGAAGGATTGAATTCAAATAGATTGATGTGATCGGCTTTTCTTCGGGTAAAGCGACGAGGAAAGTAGGGGAACCGTTTAAGTTAGTTCAAGGTTCCAGGATGTTGTCCTCATTCATCGCAAAAGTCTGGGAGTTTGATTCTGGGTAGTCCTTCAAAATGATGTGCACTAATTAGTGAGAAGACTTTGATCATTTGCTCAAGTCAAACAAGGATGAGTTACTGCATTTATGTGTGAGGAAGCTTGCATGAAGCTCAAGTGCAAATCTGTCAGTAAGGAACGACTTCTTCTGACGGTTCGTGTGGCTTGCACTGCAGTTTATCGCAAAATATGAATGCAATTAAGTCAAGTTTTCGGGTGTGGTTCTTTCTGCTTTAACGCTCTGAGACGAAGTAATGCCGTTTCATTGAAAGTGTTCATCGACGCCATTCAATTTACGTTTATGCTTATACCAATCGACATGACGCAAAGTAATGAGATCGAACCCACCAACCTTGATAAAACCTAGCAACGGTCGCTGAGGATTGAATGTGGTTTCTCCATGTTTAGGACGAGAACTATCTACTGAACAGGAAGGAATGTCTGCAAAAGACATAATATTGATTCCAGCTGCTGAACAATAACCTTCTGAACGTTCAGCAGTTGAGTTTAATTATCACTTTGAGGCAGAAACTATGGATGTTTCTATCGCACTTCGGCACAGTTGGAAATTGTTTAGGGCTCGCTCTTGTATTCAACTTTTCCTGTATGGTGCCTTCCAAATCGCTCTGTCCAACCGACAAGTCGATTCACTTTATTTCTGAGGATCAGCGCCAGCAACACATGATACCGTTTTACTCCTAACCCCCTTCATACTTCCTAAGAAAAGCTCTCTCTTCAAAGTAAGTGAGCCGGCCTTCGCATCCCAGATAGGTCTGTGCATGCATGTGAAAACAGATGAGGAAGTAAAGTAATGGAAAAGCCAGCGCACTCCGATTCTCTGCTGCACCAATTGCTCCATCCACCGTTTGGTCCCATCGGATCGATATCCAAGCTAGCCGGACAGGGCTCGAGCCGTTCACAACGGGAAAGGACCCTGCAGTCTCCTGAGGGGACTAGTTTCTATGTTCACAAGCTGAGTGTTTGAATATGAATTTCTCTCTGTGTGTGTGTGTTTGATATCCTCTTTATTTTTGTACGGCGAGCCGGTTTGTCGGGTAACCGATTTGGAACCAGTGCGCTTACACGCTGTCGTTTGTTTATGTATAGGATGACCACACCAGGTCCAGGGAAAACAGAATAGATGATATGAGACGAGGGACGGGAGACGTTGCACCCGTTTCAATAACGTGAATTATTTCCAATCACACACTATCCGAGGTGCGTGGGAGAATTCTATGTTTGATATATTCGGGATGACGTCATTGTATGACCAAAATAGCCGTTAGTTAAAAGGGAAAATCAAATCTAACACTTCTTTTCCTGTTCAAGGAATTTTGTTTCGTTCGATGGAGTGATTCTCTAATGACACTCATATTTGGAACAACATCAATAGACTTTCGAACTGTCATTCAGTACACGCAAAAAAAAAACTACCATTTCAAGGGTTAAATTAAGCGTAAACACCAAAAAGATGTTTGATGCGTAAAATGCGTTTGATTTTACCACGCCTGATCGACCATGGTGTGGTTGATATCAATATGAGGTCTGTCAAATATATCACAAATGTGGAAGGTTGTACATACCTACAATACATACATACCTACAATACATAAAATACATAAATTTGACTAAAATTTCATATTATTGTTGAAAATAAGCATAGTCGGGTGAAATGGTAATTTTAACTTTAAATTTTTTTTCTGAGTATGGACCGAGCTGATGGTATTTTTTAAAATTTTTAATGTGTTTTTTATTTAACTTTAGAATCGGTCATTTCTACCATGGCTTTTATTTCTGTGTAGCATTTTATTGCCAAAATGTGTATCATCAAACATTAACTTCTTGTGCATAATGTAGTACTAAGAGTAGTTAAAGATTAACTTCTTGTGCATAATGTAGTACTAAGAGTAGTTAAAGCATCTCTCTTTCTTGACTAAGAAGGGGTTCAAACTTCTATAAGAACATGCTTCTTACCCGAGAAATACACATTTTTGTGTTTAAGTTGCCTGAGTTATTCAGGCTAAAATCCCCCAAAAATCCCTGCATACTATTTTGACGCTGTTAGTAGGTATAATTCTCATGTTAGGTTGAAATTCGTGTTTCATTTGTATGAGAGCTCACCTTTCTAGTGAGGGGAGGGGTCGCAAACCACCATAAAAACATTTCCTGCCTTCAAAAACCTCCCCGAGTTTGGTTCTATTTGCTTGATTGGTTTTCGAGCTATGCAGAAATTTTCATTTCATTTGTAAGATAGGGGCATAAGGGCGAGGGGTCACGAACCATCAGAAGAACCATCCAGGGCCCCAAAAAATCCCTGCATACAGTTTTGCAGCTATTAGTGGGTATAATTTTCATGTTTAATACAAATTTGTGTCTGATTAGTATGAGAGCCCACGACTTCCAGAGAGGGGAGAAGTTTCAAACCACCATAAAAACATTTCTTGTCTTAAAATACTTCAACATGCCAGATTTGATTCCATTTAATTGATTAGTTCTCGAGATATGCAGAAATTTCTGTTATATTTGTATGAGAAACCGCACCCTCCCCCCCCCTTCTGTAAAGAGGAGGGATCTTCAACCACCATAGACTCATTTCTTGCCTCCAAAAATCCCTACATATCAAATTTGGTTCCAATTGCTAGATTAGTTCTCGAGTTTTGACCAAATTTTTGATTCATTTATAGGCGAGCCCCTTCTTTCAGAGAGGGGCGGGTCCTCTTACCATCATTAGAACCCTCCTTGGCCTCCCCAACCTCTGCATACAAATTTTCATAACAATATAGATAGTTGTCTTGAATGGTTGAAATTTGTGTGTCATTTGTATGAGAGTCCCCTCCCCCCCCTCCATTCTATTGGAGGAGGGGTCTTGAACCACCATAGAAAAAAAACTTGCCTTCAAAAACCTCCACATGCTAAGTTTGGTTTTGCTTGGTTAGTTCTCTGATTTATGCAGAAATTTGTGTTTCATTTGTAAGGAACCCCCTCCCCTTCCAGATGAGGGAGATGCCTTTTACTAAAAACCTTTCCGCGGCCTCAAAAACCGCTGCGTACAAAATTTCACGCTGATCGGCTCAGTAGTTTTCGAGTCTATAAGGTTCAGACAGACAGAAGAATTTATGCAGAGATTTGAGTTTCATTTGAATGGGACCCCCCTTCCCCCTCCCCTTGAAGATGAGGAAGGGGTCTCTTATTATCATAAGAACCTTCCCGGGTACACAGGGAAGGCTGGACCAACGGCTCAACTTCCCTTCCGAAGGAAGACGTGACTTCAGATTTTTGTAACCAGAAAAATCCAACCGAACTCGACTGGGATTGAACCCAGACCCACTGAGGTGCCACGTAGCAGTCAGGATTACCACTACTCTACACCCAAAGAAAATCAGGCGCTTGATTGATCCTGCGACTTTGTACAACAACAATGTATAGCTAACTAACTAACTAACTAGCAAACTAACTACCAAACTAACTATCTAACTAACCAATTAACTAACTAGCTAACTAATTAACTAACTAACTAACTAACTAACTAACTAACTAACTAGCTAACTAACTAACTAACTAACTAACTAACTAACATACTAACTAGTTAATTGAATAACTAACTAACTAACTCTAAGCAGCTGATTGACATATGTTTTACTCTTCAACAAGACAACGATCCAAAACATTCCTTAAAATTTTTTTTTTTTTTGACGCGATGGAAAATCTGCATACAGACTCCTGAAGAACGCAGGGTGCGGGGATGAGGATGCCATCTCATTGACCAACTGAAAATCCACCCGGGCCTCTAAGTGCAAGTACATTTTACATTTCGGTATTACTTCGGGGAGGCGCGGGGCTAAAGTGCGTTAAGCACCCGCTTGTGTCTAAGTACCTAGGATGAGTGCCTAGTAGTTAGTTGGGCTCTCTGACCTATCGCTGCTCGTTTCGCCATTTATCTTGGAGGTCTAGAACAACCTGGGAAGCCGTCGTGTTTACAGCGTCCCAGGTGTCCTGTTCTTGACACATTCTCTAGACAAGATTATCCGGGGTCATTTCCCGACCGCTCAGGGCTATTATGCCGTTCCTTGCGTCGTTGAAGCGAGGACACACGAAAAACCCATGTTCTGTGGTCTCCTCCGCTTCCACGCAAACGGGACACGGAGAGGAATCGGCGTGGCCGTACTTTCGCAGAAACTGTCTGAAGCAACCGTGGCCGGACAGTATCTGGGTCAAATGGAAGGTAACTTTCCCATGTCGCTGACCGATCCATCCGGATATCTTTGGAATTAGCCGGTGGGTCCACTGACATTTGGTGGAATTATTTCACTCCCACTGCCACATGACCATTGATGCGACTCTAGTGGTCTTACGGATACCTCTCGTGCCTCTTCGTTCGATGCACTCTACGTATTCTTTTATGATGATGCCGATGTGCATCTTCCCCGCTAAGACGCGTACCGCGTCGCGTGACACTCTGCGCTATGCGCTGACTACTCTCAGGCACACTAGCCGATGGCTACTTTCGAGCTGGCCGAGGTAGCTCTTAGTACTCAGGGCAGTGGCCCATGCCAGCCCACCGTACCTCAGTATGGACGCTGGCCAGGAGCTTACGCTTGCTCCCCTGTACCGCTGAGCTATTCGACATCATGCGAGATAATGTCGATATAGTCATGGAGGCTTTTTTGGAGGCGTGGTCGACGTGGCTGGTAAAAGACAATGTTTGAAAATTGGAAACATCCTTCTTATTAACATGCAATCCTACACAGATAAAAAGAAACACTGAATATTCTGCGCTATCTAATGCACATAAAGGGAATGCTAGATTTGGCAGAAAATAATGGGGTATTTCATGTAAATTTAAGCCAGATAACGCCTGAATCGAGCCTGTTGTATGAAAGATTGCAAACAATATCGTTGTTTACACTCCTTTGGCTTGGAACTACACGAGGGGAAATTTTACGCGCTTGTTAAAATTAATTATTTTTTTCTGTGTAGGAATGAACAGCAATTTCTGCTAGAACCAAAGATGTGAATAGAAAGTGTCGATAGGTCCAATAGAGCTCGCAGGTTTTGAAAATTGAAAACTACTTCTATCTTAGAGGGTTTGAGCTGTTTAGTGGAATTTCTTCTAATTTCTAGTTAACTATTTCTATTCAATTTTCATCTATCGACACTTACTCTTCACATCTTTGGTTCTAGCAGAAATTGCTGTTCACTCCTAGGGTTGCATGTTGATAAGAAGGATATTTCCAGTTAAATGGTAAAGGTCAGCTTATCGTCGATCATAAGCTCCAAGTACCTCAGGGACCGTTTCGTGGTGATGGTGCAATCCAATCACCAGCACTGATCGTAGCTGCTTGCTTCGATTTCGTGTTGTTTACCACCGTGATCTCCGTTTTGAGGTGGGCTTGCTCTAGTTTGTGGGAGCGCATCCGTCCTTCGATAATATCGATGGAGTGCGAGGCCGTTAACTCCATCTCCGCTATGGATTCTCCATAGACCTCTAGGGTAATGTCATCCGCGAAACCGGCAATCTTTACCCCGTTTGGGAGCTTCAATCTAAACACTTCGTCATGCATCGTGTTCCAGAGCAACGGGCTCAGGATTGAACCTTGCGGAACTCGTGCGATGACTTGTTCCTGACCCGCCATTGTGTTGTATAACAGTACCTGATTCTGTACACAGAAAAAAATAATTAATTTTAACAAGCGTGTAAAATATCCTTTCGTTTGAATCCAAGCTAAATGAGGCGTAAACAACGAAATTGTTTGCAACTTTTCATGTGCCATACAACAATATTGGCAATCTTTCATACAACAAGCTGGATTCAGGCATTATCAGGCTTGAATTTACATGAAATATCCCATTATTTTCTGGCAAATTTTGCATTCCCTTCATGTGCATTAAATGACGCAGAAAATTCAATGTTTCTTTTTATCTGTGTAGGTAGTTCCCAGAATCCTATACAGGCGCCCAGGAATCCGGAGGCGTTGGAGCAAGTTGGAAATAGCCTCCCAACTGGCGCTATTGAACGCATTTCTCACGTCCAGCGTAACTACTGCACAGCAGCGAACTCCCATTTTGGGCGTTGGATTGCTACCTCTGCCGTCTTGATGACGGACCTGATGGCATCCACTCTACTTTACGGAAGCCAAACTGGTTGTTGGACAGACCATCTGTACTTTCGGTGTTCTTCGACAACCTGTTGAGGATTATCCCCTCCTTACCCGTCGTGTCCAGCAGCAAGCATATCGGACTGGTGGCTTCACTGTCTTCGGTAGCAATACTAGAGTCGGGATTTTTCTAGCGTCCCCGGAGCCAATGAAATAGCCGTCCTGATGGCCAGGTTCGGCATCACGTCCTTGCGCTTTGTTTACCTTTAGCGACTTTCCTATCGCAATGAGTTCATCATTCATAACAGTCGCCTCATCCACTTCTCCGCGGTACCGTTGTTATTGTCATGAGATAATTCTGCAGTTATGAGAGGCCAGCGACTCTGGTCGTGGCGCGGAAAGGGTGCCATAATGACCACTTACAGAGGGAGCTGTGTGTGCAAATGTGTGTATTCAATCTAACACCCGTTGGCTGGCAAGGGTTTTATGGAAGAAATCTAGGAACTTTTTTCAATACCGCGAATCTTACAGTGAGAGATTTTCTCCTGCCTTACTCTCTTTAATTTATTACAGCGTCAATATAAAACTTTCGAGTGATAGTTTTGTTCAGACCTAAACACAACATTCGCCTTAATGAAAAAAGTCCATAGAAATCTGTTTGCACCAATCCTGTTTCCATCTGTTCCATCTGTTTGCACCAATCCTCGATTGAAAGCAGCTTTGTTTCGGGAGTTCCAGCAGCCCATTTTAAAATTTCTGGAGAGTCACGCCCGTTCCGAAGTTACTTCCACGTACAATAAGCCCCACATGCAAAAATTACTGATATCATTTGGATAAGGGTACAGAAGCATGCTTTCAGATTTGGAGGCTTACGGATGGACTTTACGTCATAGCGTAAAAACATTGCGAAGGACCGCAAACTGAGCCTCCTGAGGCTACGCATGATAGTGCAGGCTGCATGCTAGGAGATGAAACCGCTGAAGGCCAAGCTCCTAGCTGAGCAAAGTGCCAAAGTTGCACGGCTAGCAGCCACCGAAAGGGCGAGGCATATAGCCTCAACGCTGACCCAGACAGAAGAATTCGTCTCGGTCCGCCTATCTACCGTAGAGGCGGAGACTTCCAAGCGAGCTAGGCAGTTCCCTGGAGAAACGGCACCTGGCGCTTCTAAGAAGCATGTACCGTTGTAAGCTCCAGTAGGGAAGCGAACCTACGCGAACGTGGCGGCGGGGTCAGAGGGTCCATCCTCGTTTTCATTTCCGGCTGGCCGCAAAGAGAGAGGCCCCGGCGCCAAGCCCAGTGCTAAAGGCGCGACATTCAGCTCGCGTGTTGTCTCAAGCGCCGAAGAGGGTCCGAGCGGCAGGGCCCCAACGACAACAACCACAACTAGCACAGAAGCAGACGCTAGTGCTAGGAGGGGGACGAGTGATGACCCCAGGCGTTGCAGGGAAAGCCACTGGAATAAGGTTCGAAAAAAGGGAAAAAGGACAAAAAAAAAAGGATAAGCGATAGGTGGCCCGCAAGCGTAACCGTGGAGAGGCCCTCATCGCGAGATGCTCCTGAAGCTGAGGCCTTAGATGAGAGTGTGGTAGTACGCGCCCTCATCTCACAAGTGACGATGTAGTGTAAGAACCTGGATGAGATCACCAAGGCCGACGAGATCTCCTCTGCACTTAAGGAACAGTGCAAGGTCGAGGTTGCCGCCGTAGACATACGTCTGCGGAAGGGTCCACTCGACCCAGGTGGCAACCATGAGGGTAGCGGCAGTCGACGTGGACGCGCCGTTGAAAGTGGCGAAGGAGTCTATTTGCCCACTTAGCCTACACAGAAAAAAATAATTAATTTTAACAAGCGTGTAAAATATCCTCTCGCTTAAATCCGAGCTAAAGGAGACGTAGACAACGAAATTGTTTGCAACTTTTCATGTTCCATACAACAATATTGGAAATCTTTCATACAACAGGCTGGATTCAGGCGTTATCTGGCTTAAATTTACATGAAATATCCCATTTTTTTCTGACAAATCTAGCATTCCCTTTATGTGCATTAGAAACGCTGAAAATTCAATGTTTCTTTTTATCTGTGTACACCAGCCGCCGAAGGCATGCTTCAGATGCCTCGAGAGCGGGCACATGTCGTAGGAGTGCAAAGGCCCAGATAGGAGCAACATGTGCAGAAGGTGCACAGAAAAAAATACTTAATTTTAACAAGCGTGTAAAATATCCTCTCGTTTAAATCCAAGCTCGTTTAAATCCAAGCTAAACATTGAATTTTCTGTGTTATCTAATGCACATAAAGGGAATGCTAGATATGCCAGAGAATAATGGGATATTTCATGTAAATTTAAGCCAGATAACGCCTGAATCCAGCCTGTTGTATGAAAGATTGCCAATATTGTTGTATGGCACATGAATTGTTGCAAACAATTTCGTTGTTTACGCCTCCTTTAGCTTGGATCTAAACGAGGGGATGTTTTACACGCTTGTTAAAATTAATTATTTTTTTCTGTGTGGATTTGGATTTGCCAGTTTAGCAAGATTTATGACATGTATCTTTCAAATGAACAATAAATGATATGGTTTGGATCATTTGTTTTTCTGTAATTCTATTTTGTTTTAGTACATGTGTCACCTACACAGCTCGAAAAAGAAACGTGAATTTCTGTTCTTTATCATGCACATAAATGGCGCATCACAAAACGTACAAGTTAACATTATAAACCGTGTAAAGTTCTGGGACATTCCATTTATTTCGGAAAATGTTGTATACAAAAGTTCGTCTTCATTACAAATATTTCATGCAAGTTGCTACTTCATGTGGAAAGAGAGACAATTTTACATGTTCTGATATTTGCTGTGTATTGTGAAACACTCTGACAATGTTTCCTTCGAAAATGCTCAAATTTCCATTTCACTGCAATGGGCCGTGGAGTTTTCACGAAAGAGTGAATCGATATGAATTGTTTCCGATTAACACACACCACACGAAAACCAAAATGAAACATGAATTGTTTACGATACTCTTTCCAACCATAAGTATCACCTCCGGAATACCTTCTTCCAATCAAAACAAACATCATCAGCGGGTGATATCGTTTGGCTCGGATTCAATTTTTACCTCTCTTTGCAACAAAAGCCGTAGCCACCCAAAGCCGGTTGATGTGAGCATTCCATGCATATTTCCTAAATACCTTTACCTCCCATTTCCTGTTTTCCGCATATTGACGGGTTAGTACACTCACACACACATCGAATGAAACATGTGTGTAGTTTTTTTTCTTTCGCTCTATTCAATCTGTTGCTTTTGGCTGCGCTATTTACCGAGCGGATCAACAGATTGATGAATGGTAAAATAAGACTCCTCGAATTCCTTCCCCACCCAGCAAGCGTGGAGATAATTGACAGCGAAATGAACTGCTAGAAGATTGGATGAAAACATCACCTTTCTCTCGCTCTTTCTCTCCTTTGTTGGCTACGAAACAACGAAAACACCAATCAAATATTGCTTTTGGCACCGGCTCAGACTGACCTGTCCCAAGCCCGGAATTGGTCGATCGACAAGGGTGGCAACAAATGTTCTAATTTTATCATCTATTGATATAGTCCGATCCGTTCGAGGCGGTTACTCCGATTTTCTTGAAACGACCCATATTCTATTCGAACTTTTGGGTTTCTCGCAAACAAGGGTCGTCGGATGATAATATGTCGAAATTAGCATGGAATGGGACATTATCGGAAGTATCTATCAAATCAATCTGAAGGCGACGGTTGGTGGAAAGCAAATGGGGCAAGAACAATTTAACGGGAAATCTAGGATCCAACCCTGCTCATTTTTAAACTGATTGACTGTTTTTTTTCCGGACACGATGGTCGATGAGGGAGCATGTGATGATTGCTTCATATGTTTCAACTCTTAAACAGAACATTCCGAAAGCTGTCAATCTTAAATTCTCACACCGACTTGACCAGCCGAGTGAATGGCAGAGGAAACAACATAGGTATCATATTGGTGTTGGAAATGGAATAAATCAAATCCATCACCTCTAGAGATGGGGTCGAAAATTACTTTCGGTTCGGCCACGAGGCGTGGAAAAGGTCGATATCACACACACTGAGGGGGTCATCAGGTCAAACCTGGTTGTGTCTCGTTGAATGGATTTTGTTGGTCTTTGAATAATTTATCCAATATCAGCTCGGTTGTTATTATTTAATGCAAGTAAATAAATCTACGCTCGGCCAGTGGCGAACAAGCGAGAGAGAAGCGCAGCACATTCACATTGATTGACGTGTGCTTGTGTGCCTGTGTGCCTCGGCGGAGGATGATGTTATGGAATGGAATTTATTTGACATCCATAATTGAGGTGTCCGGTTCAGTAGAATGACTCCGATCATAGTATTGAATAGAAAATGTGAAAGGTATAAATTTAAATTTGATTATTCTATGGTTCCATTGGACTGGGGAGGCTATTGAAGAAATGTTGATGTTTCTGAATTGTGGTATTTTGTATCGTTGATTCAACAAATTTGATACATAAAATATATTAGGCACATTGCACTGTTCAAACGATCAAAGCTTAATGATATATGCAAACGATAATTTGCATGCATTAAAAATAGAATACAACTGGCAAAGGTCACTAAAAATATGAAAATGGCTGCCATCATCACCAATTGGTATCGCTCCTTAGAATTTGTGAAGATAAATATCAGAAAATTGAAAGGAATAAAAAGGATTGTATTTCTCGCTCACAGCACTTTATATAACAAGTCAAAGTATTAAACTTACATTGTGTTAAATGGAGTCCAAACTATAATTAATCACGGCTCGAAGACGCTTTTGACGAATTTCACGCCAACTCATCCAGTGGTTGGCAGCACTCTCTTAGAATCTAACACCCCGTTCACACTACAAGCTATATTACGTGATATAGAATATCTTGATATCAAATTCCATGCGCGTTATTTCCAGTGATAATAAGATGCATAGATGCCGATATCAAGATACTCTATATCACGTAATAAAGGTTGTAGTGCGAACGCGGTGTAATGACACTTTGTGTGTTTTTTCAAGCAACTTTGCATGCTTTGTTTTTTCATAATTTATGTAGACTACCATTTGAAAAGGGCATAAGTTTTTTGGAAGGAACAGACTTTTGAAACCCTGAGGTATGAGTGACTTTTAGAAAATTGTCCTAACTGTTATGACAAGGAAATGTAAAATTTGTAAAATCAATTCCTACACGTTCAAAACACAATATTTTAAAATTTGAAGTCAATCTGCAAAAAATTGCTATCTTGGAATTGGACGAAATTTTTTTTTTTAAATGGATATGCATCAAATCTTATCAAATTAGAAAATTTTAGTTTGATAAGACTTGATGCATATCCATTCAAAGACGATAAAAATATTACGTTTTATTAATTTTCTAAATAAATAATGTTTATGCCAATGAAAACTCATAGATTTTTGCTTGGCAATGGTTTTATTTTTATATGTACATTTCAACGTATAAGTAATTAACATAGCTTCATATATTTAATTTATAAATCTTTCACATACATAAGGTCTGTATTCGCAATAATCCGGACACCTCAAAACATGAATAAAACATAAATTTCGGATTATATTTCCGTCGAAGTTGTTTATTTCAGATTCATGGGATGTGTTTTAACGATTCGTGAAGACAAAACATAGTTATTCGGTATTTTCATAAAATTTTCAAACTTTGCGCTTAACTCCATCCAATAGGGTTTGAACAGATTCTTCAGAAATCATAGAAGCCGTTTTTGTCCACATTTGCTGGAAGTGTTTCTTTCCAGAAAGCCCCCGCTTCATCAGAGCCCATTATCTCTCGATTGGTCGTAGCTCTGGGCAATTTGGCGGGTGTGAGGTTTTTGGTACAATGTTCACTTGATTTACTTGGTACCACTCCATCACAGTTTTGGCATAGTGGCAAATCGGGCCAGAAAAAAGGTTATTCTTTGTGACTTTTGATAAAGGGTACCAATCGCTTCTGCAGACACTCTTTCTGATAGATCTCCTTGTTGATTGTGCCTGTAGTGACGAAAGATTTACTCTTTTTGCCACACGTGCAAACTGCTTGCCACGCAAGGTATTTTTTAAGAAATTTCGATGCCTTTTTAGTTTTTAAATGCGCAACTGTAACATTTCTGGCCATAGCCGAATAAAAAGCCAGCCCTGGAAGCTGCTTGAAATCCTCCAGGACATAAGTTTCATCGTCCATAACAACGCATGAAAACTTCGTCAAATATTCGCAGTACAAACGTTGCGTTTGGAACTGTTTTTACTTTATACGACTTAAGTCCCCAACGTTGTTTTGATTTTTGGACAAAACCATGTGACATCCCTATTTTTCATGCCACCGTTCGAATGGAGAGATTTGGGTTTTTCGTTAATATCCTTTTCACCTTTTCGCCAATGTCACTTCTCGGTATCCTCTCCACCGTCAAACGTTCCGAAAATGATTTGAGCATATCGTGAACAGTGGATTTAGGCAAATCCAATGTTTTTGCAAGGTCCCGTATTGACAAGTCAGGATTTGCCGTACATCCGTACAAAATTCGCTCGCGCACTTGTTTTTCTTTCGTCGCCATCTTGAATACGAAACATGAAATGTAAACATCAATAGTCTTTTTCATCATAGACTCTCAGCTATACCACAGTGAAATTTTTCATTAATACGTGCAATATTTCAAAAGTTACAATGATTTGAAGGTGTCCGGATTAATGTGGATACAGATTTTAGTGAATTTCTTTTGACTATGTTTTAAATCAGAAAACCTTTTAGCTGAAACTTGATTTTCTGAAAAAGGTACACAGCAATGAACCTGTGTTACAGGTATTGTCTTGACGTGGCTTTATAACCCCTCAAGTTCTTCTGATATTTTTGCATACTGTTCAGCTGATAAGAAGCAGAAATTCAGTTTTTTAATACTTATGTTTTATTGTTCAACTACCCAGTCATACAGTTCTCGAGAATTTTTCATTGTGTTTTCATAAATTTGAACAAAGCTTGCTCTCTTTGCCATTCGCTTGAGATTACCATCAATAGCATTACAGTGACCTTTCTCATGAGACATTCCAATCCAAACAGGGACTAGAAATTACACACTGGCAAAGTTTTTTTGTTCTTATAATGGGCCACTGCTCCATCTGGCATGAAAATAATTTTTGTGCAATATATTGAATTTTGTTCAATGAAATCTAGCAATTTTGATATAAACAACTAAACTGCTCTTGAGTCATGGGTCAATACTTCAAATATTATGATGAAGCTTTTGTTTTTCAATTTATTGTCCTTGTTGTAATATATTTCAAAGGTTTGGTAACCTGATTTAATCGTATTATCACTAAAGTTTAAAAAATAATAATTTAAAAATAAGACCTTTCCTAATAGCAGCCTTGATTTTTCAAACGTTCAAATACCTTTAAAGATCCAAATTGTCATTATAATTTAATTTAATTGGCTTCTATGAGGTTTAAGGACCAAATCAAAAGACGTGTTGGCGCGATACACCGTAAAAATAGGACATGAAAAATTTTTGTGAGAAAAACTTAAAAGTGCCCATCTTGCAATGTATGGCGAACTTTTAGACAATTATATTGCCTTTATTATGAAAAAAAGTCCTCCAAATCTAAGATAGTTATTTTTCGCAAATTGACTTTAAATTTTAAAATATTTTTTTAGTGTGTAAAATCAATTTTACAATTTTAACATTTTTTTTCATAAAAGCTGAGACAATTTTCTAAAAGTCACTCATACATCACTTTTTTGTAAGTCTGATTGATTTTAAAAAAATCGATCAAAAAACTTAAGCCCTTTTCAAACGGTAGTCTACATGAATTTTGAAAAACAAAATATGCAAAGTTGCTTGAAAAGACATAGTCTACCCACCCACAAACTACTGGGGTGTTGGCGTGAAATTCGTCTTTTCAAAACTGTTGTAAGCCTCACGGGGGGTGGAACGTTTGGCATATGGATCTTTGGTATATGGATGTTTGGCCGAATGGACGTTTGGCCGAATGAAATTGTCTTTTAGCATAAATGTATTGCAGAGAAGAAGAAACAAGAATCTAAAAAAGTGTTTTCAAACGCATTGTATGCGCGCGATACATATTTCTGTATTCGAAAGCAAACTTCTGAATCAAGCGCCTGCCCGGTTTATTACTCTTTGTGATATTGTTCCTTGTTTCAAACATGAGCAGTTCTTTGGAGTTTCACTGATCAAATAAACGTAATTTTTATGGTTTCTTGCATTTCAACATGAAAAATATTTTGAGCCAACTGGTGAATAATGTGAGTAACTAATATATGATAAAATTGCATTTTTCTTATTTTCCTTTTGAGACGTTGTACAGTGGGCAAGAACTGATGAAAACTAAGGAAAAAATCTGTAATCGAAATTAAAAATCAGATTCTACTGTAAAATGCCATGCCAAGTAGTTCTAGGGTTCGAAGCCATTTAGCCAAATATCTTTTTATAATTTGATTCCAAACAACGCACAGTGGGCAAGAACTGATGGAAACTAAGGAAAAAATCTGTAACTTTTGTGCATTTAAGCGCGGCAAGGCCATTTCCACTTGGTAATTGTCTGGGAAATCGAATGGAACTGGTTTCAATCACCGCACAGATATGGTTGTGGAGTTATAGAGCTTGTTTACCCCACTTCTCCTTATATTCTTGAATAATTTATAGACATCTTTGCACGGAGAGGCTCAAGATCAACAAAATAGTGCTAGCTCCATGCGAAATTTCCTGGAAAATTGAATGGAAGCTCTTTTAACTTTCGCACGGCTATGTGAACGAAGATATGACTGGTTTTACTCGATTTCCCCTTGTATTCTTGAATAGTTTATAGATATCTTTGCTCGGAGTAGCTCAAGATAAAAAAATAGAGCTAAGACTCTGTAAAATTTTCTGAAAAATCGAATGGAAGTTATTTCATCTACCATGTAGCTCTTTAAACAAAAATAATGCTGATTTTACCCCACTTCACCTTATATTATTGAATAATTTATAGATATCTCGTAGTGGCTCAATACCAACCAAATAAGACTAGTCCTATGTGAAATTTCCTGGAAAATTGAATAGAGGTTGTTTTAACCACCGCACGGCTCTGTGAACAACGTTATGCCTATAACCATATCCGTGCGGTGATTCAAACCAGTTCCATTCGATTTCCCAGACAATTACCAAGTGGAAATGGCCTTGTTTCAAGCCGCGCTTAAATGCACAAAAGTTACAGATTTCTTCTTAGTTTCCATCAGTTCTTGTCCACTGTGCGTTGTTTGGAATCAAATTATTAAAAGATACTTGGATAAATGGCTTCGAACCCTAAAACTTCTTGGCATGGCACTTCACAGTAGAATCTGATTTTTAATTTCGACTTTTCTCAAATTAGTTATTCGTTCTTTTGAACAATAGTTACATTTCAACCTTCTCAGAAACATCAAGCCTCAAAATAACTGACGAATATCAAAACATGGTGAGAGATAATATGATCAAACTAGTGCAAAACAAATAGGATAAGTATATGAGAATTTCACAATTTGAATGAAGAATACATGTAAATTTACATTGACATATTTCAATATCACGATCAGATCCATCTAAAAACTCATACCTGCCATGCATTAGAAAAAACGAGAAATATTTTACTGCACTTCAGCTAACGCATAGTAAACTGGAAGAGATATCAGCTCTGGTACATAACGACTAAAAGAAGGTCCTTTGAAACGCACCAAAAATTTGAGCCAACCGTCAAAATGCCGGTATCCGTTGAGCCAAAAAAATTGATTCTTGATTCTCTTCGCATAATAAATGGTCCGGGATACGATAATATTCTTGATATATTTCGGCCACTTGTAGGCTGGACTGCAAACATCTTGAACTATGAAGAGAATATCTGTCCAATATTTATTTGCCCGATATATTTGCAAACCATGATTCTGTCAGTGTAATTTAGTCATTTCATTGTTCGGTTGTGTTCTTGCAATCTTAGATTTAATGCATTTGAAAATACTTATTTCCTTTTCTCTGCAATACATTTAAGCTTATAGACAATTTTTCATTCGGTCAAACATCCATTCGGCCAAACGTCCATTCAGTCAAACATCCGTATGTCTAACGTCCGTATGCCAAAAGTCTTTATGCCAAACGTGGTATCATCGGCCGCATGCACCACCTCTGCAAAGGAACTTTTATTTATTTATTTATTTACATCTAGTATATCATTTCGTTGCATCTGGTCCTACAGGGTTACCCAATAATCGGACGACAATACAAGAAGGCAAACTATATGCGCCGACGGTCACTAAATGATGTCAGCTGCAGGCGGCTTATCTGTGTCTGGTACGGCTCGTATGGGTAATGGAATTTACCATTATTCAGTATTCTAGTATTCGGTTGAAAAGCGATATAATAGGTTCAAGTTGGTTAACGCTTCTGCAGATCCTCATCACAAACCCAGGCAGTCCGTACAATCATGTCCACATGTGGATTAAAACTCAATCGAGTGTCGACTACTAAACCCATTTCACGTACCTCCGATACACGGGAAAAAATCCTGTGCTCGAAACTAGCAAAATGGTTCATGATATCATGCAAAACGCATTTTTTCATGTTATGAATATACACCATGAATAAAAGTCATGAAATCATGAATCAGCTTACTATGATCCAACGTAACGCCACTATGGCGTTATGTTTTTGATTTTTGATGCTGAAAGTGGCAACTTGATTCATGAAATCATGAAGCATCTGATTAGTAACCATAAATTAAATTCATGAAAACATGCACTACTATTCATGATTATTGGCACCTGTCATTTATGATTCCAATTTTAGTGACGAAAGCGGACAGTTTGGTTCATGATATCATGAAGCATTTCGTTTGGAACTACGAAAAAAAAACATGAAAACATGAACATTATTCATGATTCCATATAGGTACCATGAAGCGAGTTCATGGTAACATGAAACATACTTATGAATATGAGAAAAAACGGATTCTTTCAGGAGTTTGATAAGTAAACGCATTTTTTTATTTCAGTTTTTGATTTCGATTCAATTTAAGTATATTACGGAAATGGCATGAATACAAAGGAAATGAGGATTAACAATCGATAGCTTTCAGCAAATCACGTGTGTTCTTCGGCAGCTCCACGATCGACGCTGGTATTTTTAAACATATAGGTTTGTAGAAACAGCCACACGTACGGCCTAGTACACGCCGGATACTGCAGGTTCAACACGTACGTTACGTGCATGCACATACATCTGGATTGCAGTATGTTTTCTGCTTTGTACTCGGAGCCGCCGAAAACCACGATAATGGATTTATCGGGTCGCGATGCTCCTACCGTGATTATTTGCGGCTGCATTTGGACATTTTCAAATTTTGTCCGAAGAAACTCCAATCGCTGGTTGATCTTCACTTCGACGTCACCCGCAGTCTACATGAAAAAAAAAGAAAGTAACCATACAAATATGAACTCAACAACAAAATAGCAAAAGATTGTTGAATTTTAAAAACATTTGTTTGTGACAATCGTAATCACAGTTTTAACCCTATTTTGTTTACGAGAAGTCTCGTTAATAAAGCAATAAAAAAACTGTTTTGTTTCTTGGGTAAATTAAAAAAAAATTATTTGTTCCACCGTTAATTTCGAAAGCGAATCGCTTTCCGGCCATCTGGTAGGTGATGTAGATGAGACGGAGAATGAGTGATTACTTCAATACCGCATTTACCGATTTCATAGTTATGCGGATCAACTACATATGCATCCAGGTGTTCATCGAACACACAGGCCTTATATGTATGGCAGACAAATGTTATCACTTCATTACAATCACTTCACAAGCAATCGTCATCAATGGTTCCAAAACCATATTTTTCAATGAAGCGATAACTTCAAACACCATTGCACGATTATAATTAGGCAAGCTGTGCAGAAATATGGTGAATGCTGTTCCAGTTTTCTGAATTGATGTTAGTAGATCATCATCAAGATGCCTTCGCATATCCTGCCATAAGTCCTCGTGTTGATTCTCATCATCAACTATGGTATCACAATTTCGTGGTGTTGATAACTGCTCGGAATTAGATTCATTCCTGTGGTCTGAAGCATCAGCAACGCTCAAACAAAACAAAATAAATAAAAATTATCCTTTTTTTATCATATTTTTTTTGTGAAATTAGGGTAAACAGCGTAATTTGGACACTCTTAAAAACCACTTTTATTTGGACACTTCAATTTGATTTTGCTGGGAGTGTCCAAACTGAAATGGTTGAAGTTATCTATTACCTGTTATCTACTGGTGCAATATGTAGCCTCTTAGATCTCCAATCTTCCGGTTCAATTTGAGGGTGTTCCTTTCTTAGATGGCGTACAAAACATCTACTGTTTGTATATTTTCTGCCACAGTTTTCTTGGACGCATTTGAAATGACTGTGTTGGTTCAGATGGTGAGAAGTGAGACTTGACAAATGTGCCATCAACACTTTTGCTTCAGGGAATCTCCGATTGCGAAGGAAACATACTAGTCCAGAGTTACTCATGGCGGGTGGTGTTGACTATAATAAATTGAAATAAAGGTTGTAGTAGTAATCTTGTATTTCATTAGAAAAACAATGCATAAGGCGAAATTAAAACTTGCCTGCTTTTTTATTCACACACCAAAGCTATCACGCTAGATTAGTCAATATAGGGAACTGTTCTATTTTTCATCTGATGCTCCCATATGCATCTCATTCTCAGAAAAATTGAAACATCAATTGATTGATTTCACTCCGACATAAACAGAAAAAAAATGTGATAAAAGTGCGGAAGTAAGTATGGAATTCGAAAGTCAGACTTCCGAACTTTAATTCAGTGAATAGTCTTCAAAGCTGTCGATTTACAAAGATTTTCTAACTTACCTCCACTTCCAGTATGAAGCTGTCTTGAGTCTCTTTAACAGAAGGCTTCTAAACTATTTCCAAACTATTTAAAAACAAAAAAATCAAACCTAAACATTATTTGACACAAATAGCTTATAGTTTCATGTGATTTTTTGAATAAAAACGTTTTAATTTCACCCTAATCGAATAAAAATCAAGATAAAAAAAAACTTACCGCTAGGTTTTGTTGCTGCTTCTTTTACTGCTGCTGCGGCTGCTGTTGTGTACCGTTGCTGCTGCGACTACGCAGTAAGGTGTGCTCTTGATGTTTTCACACTATAATTAAGCACAAGTTAGTTTTTTTCGAGCATTTGTTAGGATTTTTAAACCTTACCTGAAAATTACCGCCGACCGGTAGGCATGCTTCGATTGAATTGATGAAAATTTTTGACAGGTTGACAGCTTTGCGTTACGCTTATAGAGCGACCATGAATCAAATTCATGGATACGTTTGTTTTGGTTCATGATTTTTGGAATTTTAGTTATAAAGCATGAATGATGGGGTCATGATATCCATGACTCAGCGGTATGATATTTTATTCCGAGTTGGATTCATCAAAACGGGAATTGATTTATAATAACGCTTGTGGCGATCATGACTCATTTTCTAGCGAGCAGTTGTTATTATTCATGATAATTGTGGTTTTCGTCATGATATCATGAACCATAGTCATAATGTCATGAAGTGACACATTTTATGATTTCATGAATTTTTATTCATGAATCCGGCAACGGATTTTTTTCCGTGT
>JASCZW010008227.1:0-53403 GCA_034211315.2 Aedes japonicus
TTTACCTCTTAATCTGAGCTATTTAATACCAAGGTCAGTTATCAAGATGCAAATTACGTATTCATATGTTGTCTTTTGTTCGACTCCTACAATGTTGAGATTCTGTTTATGTGTTCGACGTATTCTACTTACAATCATGAACAGGTAGGAATTTCTAAGCTAATGCAGAAAACCCTCAAAATTAAATCACCTTTTCCAGAAACCACAATCATTTTCGCTCGGATGCAATAATTCAAACATCTTAATTCGAATTCCGCCCATAGCTTTTCTCCGAGTAATCATCGACAAACAAACAATTCGTTCATGCTCAGCATACTTTCCATAGCGAACGGAAGCACCGATTTGTATTTCATATAATAAATCGAAGAAAAGGATACTGGGAATTCACGGCCCCCGGATGAGGGAAGGATTCAAAAATCCGATCCACCCGTCTCAGCACGTCCTGTCGAAGCGAGGCATTCCGAGTTAGATCACGTACACTCACTCCGAAACCAACTTCGATACTGCAGGGATATTATATGCTATTGGTTTGCTGGGTAGAATCAACTATCGCTCAGTCAAGAACCGCAAAAAAAATAGAAATACACAATCCAAACGAATCAAGTGAAGCGCGAACGCTGACGGACAAACGAACGAACGTGAGAAAACAAAGCCAATTTAAATGTAAATTATGCTGAATCGTCTGTGGCTGCAACGGCCTGCAAGAGAACGTTGGAAGTGCCTTTGGATGGTTGTTTGGTAGGTTTGGTGCTTGAAACTCAGCGGCAGACACTTTTCACCTATAATGACTGTCTTCATTACACAAGTCTAGTGCTGGTGTCGTCGAGATCATAATGGCAATCGTTCCGAAAATGTCTTCATTGAACTTGAAAATGTGCTGCAGTGAAGTGGGGATTATGAGACGAATATAATGATGCCTCTTGGAGGGTTTGGCCTAATGATATCCATACGTTCATAATGACGACCATTCAACATGGTAGCAAGTGAGTCATAAAACGTCCTTTCGACCTCACAATGCACAAGCGTGCATCAAGTGAAAACAAAGGAACAGTGCACACATCCCTTTCACTCCACGACATCGCTGATCCCAATCCACTCTTTAGGTCGCAACGATTCACTGCATTGAATTTAATTAAGGTTTAATCAACGAAATCATTTTTACGACCAATCATTTAATAATGGCGCCGATAATAAAGAACATTATTCCATCAATATTGGCCCACGTCTTGCCATCGATGCCGTTGCCTTTCAACCACATGTTGCTGTCATCGGGCAGTTTTTCTTCATCATGACATCCTTTGCTTCGCTCTGAACTGCATTGCTCTGGCCCCACACGAGCTCGGAGCTTTTTGTTTGTAGAATGGAGGGTTAAGAGTTGCACCACCCTCAAGAAGGCGAATGCCACGACCTTCCAGCCCACTCCTGGATCCCTTTGAGGGATCAAATAAATTGCTCGCCTGCTACATTATAGTCGAAGAAGCCGAGACGAGAACGATTCGAACCAGACCATAGACCGAGGAAAATTACCCGGCACTTGTTTTCCTTCGCTTTTCGCCGCATTTCTTTACGCTGCAGTCTCTGTCACTGGGATGCCATTATCGTCGTTTCCTATCGGATTGTAAAGGGATTGAATTTTTTTTCATTTTTTCGTTTGGTTCACGAAAAGTGTACGACATAAAAGACTGTGGAAATGGTTTGGATCGTTAAGCGATATCATAAATTTTCAGTGTCGCGTGCTCTCCGGCATTTGGCGGTGGGAATTTTATATTCGAACATCGTGCAAAGGAGTGAATATTTGGGAAAGAGATTTGATAGGTGAATATTGCGACATTTTCCTGAGCGTTTCGTTTGTGTCAAGCCAATTTTTTTTTTATGTTAAGGAAATAACACTCGAATGAAGTTGGTGGTAATTTTATACGATGAGCTGCGATTTTGATGACTGAGATATTATGATAATACTTCTGTGATTTATTGTTTGATATATGCATGTATTTACGTTAAAAGATTTTGTTTACATGAAGCAATTAAGAACATTTACTGAATCGTGTGCTAATTTAATAAACTTTTTTTTGTACCTAGTGAAAACATTATTTTACTTTCGATCATTCAACAAAAATTAAACAATTTAACTTTGGACCAGTTCTCTGGAAAATCTAATAGGTGTACTCACGATCGTCTTTGATTCTGATGAAACTTTACACACACAAAAAAAAAAACACGCAGTAGAAACCACCATTTCGGGGGTTCCACTAACCGTAAACGCAAATTTCAACTAAATGGTGTTCCGAACAAAATTTGGTTAAATTAAGCTTGACGCATTTCCTTTCTTCGTGCATTAAAAAGTTTTGCATACCCTCATTTTTAAGATGTATGCGTGTAGCATCATGCCTCTATTTTTATATTGAGAATTAGCACTTCAGTTATCAGAATGTCGTCGAAGGAAGAGAAGCAACGCATCAACATTTTGCACGTCCATGGCGAAAATCCAAACTACTCTCACGTCAAGTTGGCGAAATTGTTGAATGTGCCTACATCAACTGTTATCAACGTATTAAAAGTGTTTGGTGAACGTTTGTCGACAGCCAAGAAAGCTGGATCGGGGGGAAATCGAAAGCTGGAGACCACAGAGGTGACAAAAAGAGTTGCCCGCTGTTTCGAGCGGAACCTCATCCTCTCCGCCCGAGATGTTGCAAAGAAGTTGGGAGTGGCGCCTTCAACCGTGGATAAAGCCAACGAGCTAGACTGTCGACTTACAAGAAAGTGGTGACTCCAAATCGCGACGATAAACAAAACACGTCGGCCATAGCAGCATCGTGAAAGTCGTGCACGACGATGCAAACGAAGTATGATTGCGTGGTACAGGACGATGAAACTTACGTCAAGGCAGACTTCAAACAGCTTCCTGGACAGGAATTTTATACGGCAACCGGACGGAGAAAGGTGGCAGATATTTTCAAGCACATTAACCTGTCAAAGTTTGATGCGACCGGAACCATCAACCAGGAAATTTATCTGAGCGAGTGCCTACAAAAACGTCTACTGCCTTTCCTGAAACGACACAGTTGTTCCGTTCTATTTTGGTCGGATTCAGCATCTTGCCAATACGGAAAAAATACCACTCCATACCCATGGAGTGGTATGCTGCCAACAACGTTCAAGTGGTGCCCTAGGACAAGAACCCTCTCAACACGCCAGAGCTCCGCCCAATTGAACAATACTGGGCCATCGTCAAGCGGAACCTTAAGAAGACTCAAAAATCTGTCTTGAGCGAGAAACAGTTCAAGGCAAACTGGCGTTCTGCGACGAATAAAGTGGACAAGGAGGCTGTACAAAATTTTATGGCAGGTGTTAAACGAAAGACCTGGCAATTCGCATTCGGTAAAAGGGAAGCTTTGCTGAATATTTCTCTGTATTCTGTATTAACTGAACTTGAAAAAGAAAATTAATTTGACTTATTAATAAAAAATGCTCTTGTGATTCATTTAGCATTAAATAATATCTACCATAAAAGTTTTAGTGTTGCGGGAAACTTTGTTTGATAGCAAAAGATACAACACATATTGAGTTTTTGACAGACTATCATGCTTTAAATCATATGCGCATATCATTTAGGGTCAAATTGCTGTGCCCGATGTGAGCTCTGCTACGCTTGCAGTTAAAGGGGGATATACAGTTAGAACGACCAAAAATTTCAATATTTTTTGCATAAAAAGTTAGTAAATTTCTCGTAAAATACTCTCCTCAAACCTTTTTTCGAAATTCGAACTCCAAGTGTTTTGTTTTATCGTTTTTCCAAGACGCCTTCTTCGCGCGCAGACCGATAATTAAAACTTCCAACGCGTTTTTCTCAAAACAGCATTTTCGGAGTTTATGCCGGTGATAACTCAAAAACTAATTATTCGATTAAGATGCAACTTATAGGACTTCTTTAATATAGTATTACCTTCTAAATGAACTAAAAATTGTTGTCATATTTTTATTATTTAATACAGCAAAATGTGATAAAATGGCGGACAAAATGTGGATTTTTTCAAAAAAGTTACGCCAAAAGTTCAATATTTTTTTTACTTATATTTTCAATTCATCTACTAACTGTAAATGTAATTAATGTAATTTTTTTGGGTTAGCAGGTTCCAGATCGAAACTGCGACCAGCAGAGACCGGCACAAGCAAATGCTACGACTTTTTCAACGTTCTCTAACGGCCGCCATTTTGTTGAAAAAAATTTGAAATATTTTTGTATACTACATGGATAATTATAATTGTAAAAAAGCTTCAATTGGTTTGAGTTAAAACTTCCCTTGAAATTTTTTTACAAAATGAGTTTTTTTCTCGTTGTAACTGTATATCCCCCTTAAACCTCGGTTCATTAGTTTCTACCATACTTTTTCTTTCTGTGCAGAAGCATTTCATAGACAAAAAACATTAATCTTCAAACACAGAGACGAATCAAGTCAATTCAAACTGGTAAGAAATTTAACGGCCATTTCATCGTAATGAACTGGCAATAGGGTGGCGGCGCTGGCATCGCCACCATTGACAGCTTGAAATCTTATTCATCAACTAAATTTTTTTGGTAGTTCAACTCACTGCACGGTCAACGAATCTACCCATGTTCGATTAAAAATCGCAAGTGGCCCACTGAATGGCAATAGTGTTTGAACTATTTTAATTTGAATCCTTACACAAGTTTTTTGAGAAATATATTCTAGTTTGGATGTCTTCTCGTGCTTCAAACTACCGTATCCTGTCAGTTTAACGTAATTTTCTAGTATAACCGAGATTAACTTCTGGAATTATGTAGCCGAGAGTAGCTCAACATTCCCATTCTGACCAAGGTTCAAACTTCTCTCAGAACTTGTGGTTTACCTGAGAAATAAGCAGTTTGTTTATTTGTATGAAAGCCGCCTCCATTCAGACTGTGGAGGAGTCTTGAACCATCATAAGAACCTTTTCCGGCTCCTAAAAGGTCTACATACAAATTATCATAACAGTAAGGATTATTCTAATCAGAGCTCGAAAAAAATGACAGCCGTCGTGAACGATGAGTAAAAAAAATATTCAGTAGGTACAATTTTCGCTCCTTCATTTCATTCTATCAGTCACGCAATATATTCGTGTTTACTATTTTGCTATGCTCAGTCATTCCGTTGTCCTCGTGTTCCACACAACTCATTCACACCACAGCAAAGGACACGGCTATTCAAGCATCAAGAGATTTTGGTTGCTTGACTGAATGTTCTGGTAACCAGTCATTCATTTTCGCGTTCGTGAGTGATTTTTTTTTTGCCACAGGATTTCCAGTATTCCCGAACATGGCTGAAGGCAAAGGAAGCCGAAAGGCTAAATGGCCGAAATCGCTACAGAGTTTGTGGGGCATTTGTTCGAGAAAAGGCATTTGCAGGATTGATTTGAGAAGTTTTGGTTTTTTTTCACTTCATTGATTCTCCAAATGAATGACTGTTCTTTCGTCTTCACGATAGAACGTTGAAATTGAATGAGTTGTTTACACTTACGTACATTCACTGCTTTCCGGAACGAATGAATGATCAAAGTAAAGCAACACAAAACAAGTTGACTCATCTTGCACAAGAGATTCATGAAGGTAAATTTGTGTTTACTTCATGTTCGCTAAGAACAGTGCGTGATGACTAATATTTTGACTCAGTCAGGGTGCAATTTGAGAATTGAATATGATATTTTTAAGCTCTGATTCTAATGTTGGTTTTTTTTGTTTAATTTGCATGAGAACCCCTCCTTTCAGAAAGAGGGAGTGAGAGAGAGAGAGATAGAGAGAGTGTGTGTGAGAGAGAAGGGATCTCATACCACCATAGAAACATTTCTCGCCTTCGCAAACTTCCACATGCCAAATTTGGTTACATTTGCTTGATTAGTTCTTGAGTTATGCCAAAAAAAAACTGTTTTATTTGTTTAAGAGCCATCCCTTTTGATAAGGGAGGGGCCTCAAGCTACCATAGAAACTTTTATTGTCTCCAAAAATCCCCACATGCCAAATTTGATTCTATTTGCTTGATAAGTTCTCGAGTTATGCAGAAATTTGTGTTTCATTTATATTGAAGCCCTCCTTTCATACAGGGAAAGATTCTTGAACCATCATTACAACTTTCCATGGCCCCTAAAACTCCTTGATACATATTTTCTTAACAGTAGTGATTATCTCAAGCTTGGAAGAAATTGGTGTTTTATTTGTATGAGAGCCATCCCCATTCAAAGAGGGAAGGGCTCCCAAACCCACGTAAAAAAGTTTTTGCCTTTATAAATCTCTACATACCAAATTTAGTGCCATTTGGTTGATTAATTCTTGAGTTATGCACAAAAAATTTCTGTTTCATTTAAATGAGAGCCATCCCTTCCAGAGCCGTCTCGAATGAACTAAAACGTCTACAGCAGACGTACAGTTTAAAGAGACGTTAATAGAAAGAATCATCCTAGCAAACTCAACAGGGGTCTCAAACTAGCATAGAAAAAAATCTTATCTTCAATAATATCCACATGCCAAATTTGGTTTCATTTGCTTGATTAGTTCTCGAGTTATGCAGAAATTGGAGTTTCATTTGAATGAGATCCCCCTTTAAGAGAAGGGAAGGGTATCTAACTATTATAAGAACCTTTCCCGGCCACAAAAACCCCTCCATGAAAAATTGCACGCCGATCGGTTCAGTAGTTTTTGAGTCAATAAGGTTCACACAGACAGGCAGACAGACAGACAGGACAGAAATTCATTTTTATGTATAGTAAAGATATTGGCACGATAAGAGCTGAAAATCAATGCGCCCCGTAAATTATGTGAGTTAACAAAAATTGATGCAATTGATGGAATTCATTAAGGTTATCGTACAGAATGCCGTAATGGTATCCGATCTTCAGTTCATTTGCATAACATTTACAATTTGGTGCTTATATTTTTCCACAATTATGATATTTCAACACGGCAATTGGAAAAAAATCACAGTTTTGCCAAAAAGCCAATTTATCTTCGCAATAACTACAGTAAATCTTTTTTTTACTGTTTTTTGCCGTTTTAAAACCACATTAACTTCCCACAATGCCAATTTGCCGTTAATGGTCTACTGGAGGCAAAATGTTTTTAATATGCTTTTTCAACTGACCAGATAATATGTATGAATCCCAAAAAGGAATTTAAAAAATACGTTTTGCGAGTTCATAAATTCGAAATAAAACATTTGATAGGAGTAATCGGAGTTTGAGAAAACAAGGTTTCAAGATCGTTGTTTACAGGTGATCAAAATTTGGTCAAACAGTAATGTGTGTGAGTCGATCAAAGTTTTTATCAATATGTCAAATTCTTTTTCTTTTTCAAGTTCAGTTAATACAGAATGCAGGAGAAATGTTCAGCTAAGCTTCATTTTTAACGAATGCAAATTGCCGGGCCTTTCGTTTAACACCTGCCATAAGATTTTGTACAGTCTCCTTGTCCCTTTATTCGCCGCAGAACGCCAGTTTGCCTTGAACTGTTTCTCGCTCACAACCGCATTTTGAGTCTTCTTAAGGTTCCGCTTGACGATGGCCCAATATTGTTCGATTGGGCGGAGCTCTGGCGTGTAGGGAGGGCTCATTTCCTTTCCTGGCTGTCGACAAACGATTTAGCCACATTCAACAATTTCGACAACTTGGCGTGAGAGTAGTTTGGATTATAGGCAAGTACGTGCAAAATTTTGATGCGTTGCTTCTTTTCTTTCGATGACATTTTGATAACTGAGTTGCTAATCTCAAAATCAAAATAAAGGCATGATGCTACACGCACACATCTTCAAAATGAGGGGTGTGCAAAATTTGTTAATGCACGATGAAAGGAAATGCATCAAGTTTAAGTCGACCAAATTTTGATCAGAACACCCTTTAGAACCAAATGGATTTCAAGTGGCTATCATAAAACTTCAATTTAACTAAAATAGCTGGATGGTTTTGAAAATATTAATGTAAAGCGCAATACAAAGTGATAGTGTTCGGAAAAATCAGGAATTCCTTAAAATTATCCTTTTTGTAAATTGTTTTTGTGGTTTCTAATAAGTTGGATTGCTTTGTTTTCATGAAATCGTATTGTCTGATGCTACTCTTATTTAAACACAAAAATTAAACTAATTCGTCCATTAGTCTCACAGAAGTTTCTAGGGGCTGCCCATGAATGAAAGTGGACATCTGTTTATCAATGGTTTAGGATTATGACTTGACGAAAAATTGTGAATTTTTGCTCAGTGTGTAAAAACATTGTTCATTTGGCAGCATACCTGTAAAATTGAAAAAAGTGAGAAATTTCAAGGTATGGATCGGATTAGCTTAGCAACTCACTGATTAATTCTGAACAAATGGTTTTCCGAAAATTCGTCGTTTCAAGAATTGGCTAAAAACGGGCATTAAATCTGCAGTATTCAAGATTGTTGGAGATTCACCAAAATCTGAACGGAAAAAGGAGACATAGGACCAGAAAAAGGACCTGTCAGCGGTACGCCTTTTGAAATCGCACTAGCCGAGTTCCGTTCGTGAAATTGCCGAAAAAATGGACACTAGCGTCGGAGCTGTGAAGAATATCAAAAAGCGTACCAATATCATAACCTTCAAGAAACAGAGAGCACCCCAAAAGGACGGATTCACAAAAAGCTTCTTTGAAAATACGGTCACGGAACTTGTATGACGTTCTCCTCCAAAAACCGAACCGGTGCATTTTGATGGACGACGAGAAGTACGTCAAATTCGATTCCATAACACTTTCAGGGCCACCGTTTTTCAACGCTGATGTTGTGCGATACATACGAACCGTAAAATATGGGAAAAAGGTTTTGGTGTCGCAAATCATTTGCTCCTGCGGCTTGAAAAGTTCTTCGTATTTCAAAACTGGTACAATCAACGGAGAAAATTACAGAAAAGAATGCATGAAAAAACGGCTTCTACCCATCTACAGAAAGCATAGGGATCCTCAATTGTTTTGGCTGGATCGAGCATCTGTTCTCTACGCTTCTGCTGCTTTGGAGATGCTCAAGAAGGAAAAAGTCGATTTTGTCGAAACCCTCCAAACTACCCAAACCCCTCCTATCGAAAGATACTGGGCAATAATTAAGCGGCATATTAAGAAAGATGGAAGAGAAGCAAGCTCTTTTGACTGCTTCAGGATAATTTTGTTTGCAGCTCAACAAAAAGTTACGGAAATGTTGTGCAGTTGGAATTTCTTAGGGCGAAAGCTTGCAAATGATGAAAATAGAATTTTAAAATTGTGCTATATTTCTTTGAAACATTTGTACGTTTCTTTCAAACTGGATTGGACTTTTGCTGGACGCTCTTTGCATTTCTAGAATAAATTTCTTCAGATATCTAGAGATTTTAAATTTTCGATACTTCTGGAGACTGCTTCTCAGGGCTTCTGGAAATAGCTCGTCAAAACTGCGAAGCAAAATTTTGTCGAGCTTCTTTCGGAATTTCTCAAAGTTTCTGGCGAAGTTTCCTCACTACTTCTGGGTAAAGTTCCTCAAAGCTCCTCAAAAGTTCCTCAGAACTTTTATGAACAATATTTGAATACTTTCTGGAGATGTTTCCTATGATTTATGGGAAAATTTTGCAGAACTTTTCAGGAGGATTTCAAACTTGTCTTCTATAAAATTGCTCGAATCCTCTTATCAAATTTTCTTTGAGAATTATGGGGAAACTTCGTCAGAACTTCTGGGTATCCCACACGTCTGGAGTAAATTTCTCGGAAATTTTGGAGGAAGCTCTTCCAATCTTACTAAGACAGTTCTTCCAAGCATCTGCAGGAATTACTTCTAAACTTTTGAAGGAAATTTTTCAGAACATCCTAAGAAAGAAAATCTCAATCCATTTTCTTTCCTAAGAATTTCAAGACCTTTGAAATTTCTAGATAAAATTTCGGAAATCATTTCTCACATTTGTAGAGTAATTTTTTCACATCTTCAGGTGTCAGTTTTTACAATATATTTTAAGTTAGTCTCTTTTGAAAATTTTAACAGGTGATTACTCAGAATTTTCTTTTTTTCCCTTTCTAGTCTAGTATTATCTTCGTTCTTGGTATAACGGGTGTCCACTAAAAAATGAGAATGATTTCAATACTTTTCCATCAGAACAAAAACGGCCGCATAGAAATGTCACTTTAGATGAATGAATCGTTGCACTCTCCAGAAAATTTTCATACACTCTTATTTCACTCTAACATGTTCAGTCGTGTTCAGCATGCCGTCGAAACAGGAAGAACTGCGCGCGCGCGTTGTACAATTCTTTCAAGCGAACGAAGATCGTGGAAAAAAATACACGGTGGACCATTTTTGTCGTGTAAAAGTTCCGGTATCCACCGTATACCGTATCCTGGCATGCATGAGAGTAACCCGGAAGAAAGGTTGCGGCCGTCCAGCGAAAATAATGAATGAGAAAACGCTCCGCTCGCTGCGCAGCATGTTCAACAACAAGGATTCGGTAAGTCAACGGGAAGCAGCCCGAAAGTTCCATTGTTCGAAATCACTCATCTGCAAGACGCTAAAGAAAGAAGGAATAGTGTGTAGAAAGAAAACCAGATCCCCAGAGTACACAGATGAGCAGATTCAAACCGTGAAATCCCAATGCTGGATGACTCGGAATTACGGCGGAAAATCTTTCGTTCTGGACGACGAAAGCTACTTTCCTCCTTCGAAGTCTCAGATACCGGGAAACGACCGATTCTACACTAAGGACAAATCTACTACTCCTCCAAAAGTAATGTATAAGTTCAAGCACAAATTTGAATCGAAGGTTATGTTATGCATCGTAATATCCGATAAGGGTATTTCGAAGCCGTGGTTCAAACCAAGCGCTTTGGCCATCAACCAGGAGGTGTACCAAAGAGAGTGTTTGCAGAAAATACTCATCCCATTTCTTAAACAACATCACTCGGATGGCAAATACGTGTTTTGGCCGGACAAGGCATCATCGCACTACGCAAAAAAAACGCTAACGTTTTTGGAGAGCCAAAATATACCATATGTCCCAAAAGACCGGAATCCGACAAATTTGCCACAGTGCCGTCCTATCGAGGATTTCTTCGGTCTTTTGAGCTCCATGGTATACAAGGATAATTGGAAGGCCAAGAACACCAAGCAACTTACCAACAGGATCAAAAGCTGCATCCGAAAAATCGATGTGGCTGCCGTCCAACGGTCATGTTCCAGCATAACGACTAAGCTGCGCCACTGGCGAACCACGGACCATATGACAATATTCACTAAACTTAGTTTGAAGATTTAAGTTGACCCTTTTAATAAAATAAATCAGTTTGAACAAAACTTCACTGGTATTTTTTTCCTGACCCATTCTTTTCGTTCTCATTATTTAGTGGACACCCGTTATATCTGTCATCTGTACATTGGGGGATTCGAATAGAGAAATAACACTTTGGATCATATTATCTCTGTTTAGACCCAAACATACGAGTACCGGTGTAGTCGGTCAATCGCTGTATTTCGTCAGCCTCGCAGTCTGCGAAGGGTCTGCAGGTCACCTTCTACTTAATCGACCTTGCTCGTTGTGCCCCTCTTCTTATTGTACCCATCGGATCGTTATCAAGAATCGAATCATTTTTAATGAGTTGTCGTCCATAGATCGCCTTTGTATTTTTCTGCTGGTGTAATTATTGGCGGTCAACAGTGAGACCAGATTTTTTTTTCTTGGGGCGTAAAACCTCTGCGTCCACTGAGTTGAACTTTTGTGGTATACCCCTGTTTACTATTCTAATTCGCATCTTAAAGCTAGATCACCATTTGTCAAGTGACCAGCCTAAGACGCGTCTCCCAGTCAGGCAAAATTGAATTTATAAAACCCACCACCTTCCCAGGATTTGCAGTCCAAATTTCTTTAGGTTGCATATAGCCACTGTTAAGAAATTTAAGTCTGCTCTTGTACACAGCATCACAACTGCAAAGCAGATGTTCCGAAGTTTCACGTTCCATGTTACAGAAACGACAGATATCATTCTGAACCTGGCCAATGTTTTTCAAATGATATCTACTCGGGCAATGTCCGGTTACTAGGCCAGTATAGGTACAAAGAACTCTCTTATTAAGCTCCAGAAGCTTTTTACTAATTGTAACATTTGGAATTATAAACGTTTTCGCTTGAAAACACTTTGTGGTGACCAACCAATTGGTGGTCATCACCCTTTGCTCTTCCCAAGATTTTAATTCCATTTTCATGGCACAGTATGATATACCGCAGAATGGTTCTGGGCCTCGTCTGCCCTTTCATTGCCTTCAATGCCACAGTGTCCCGGAACCCAGAATAAATTTACCGAGTTCTCTTGGCACACCTTTCGCAATGAAAGAATGCATTCCTAGTCAAGTTTGGATGTACATTTATAATTACTTAACGCTTTGAGTGCCGCTTGGCTGTCTGTAAAAATACAAATATTTGCGTATCAATATTTTCTCTTCAGACAAACGTTAACACATTTTATTATAGCAAAGATCTCCGCTTGGAAAACCGTTGGATAGTTTCCCATCGCCACTGAGATATCTACCCCAGGGCCGAAGATTCCTGCTCCCGTTTTTGTTCCAATTTTTGAGCCATCTGTGAAGAATTTTATGGAGCCATGATGAACATCCGACTTCCCAATCTACACGTAACGTTTCACATATCTTGTAAGGGATGTCATGGTTTTCCACAGGTTTCATCCAGTCTCCATTCATTTACATCACTGGCCCATTTTGAAAGCTTTGTGAAATGCTCAGGTGACCGACTAAGTCACCAGACATGAAAGTTTTCAACCGTTTAAGTCTAAGCATACTCTTTTCCGCTTCTAGTTGCACGTATTCGTGCAAAGACAGCAGATTTAGCATTGCATTCAACGCATTTGATGGAGTGCTGCGTTATAGCAATCGATACTAGCCGTTGAAGTTTTGAAAGCTTTTTCTGTGCAGCAGCCGCTTTTGTTTTTGGCCACCACACAAGATAAGGATACGTTACTTTTGGTCGTATTATGGATGTATAAATCCATATTATCATTTTTGGTCTTAGACCCCATTTTCTGCCAAATGTTTTTGAGCATATCCAGAAAGCACTGGTTGCCTTACCGATCACACACTCAAGATGAGCATTCCAGTTCAGTTTGGCATCCTGTATCACTTCTAAGTATTTAACCTGTTCACTAAGATGGATCTTTAATCCTCCTAGCTGAAACGCTTTTAGACTTAACTTCCTTTTCCTAGTGAAAGGTACAATTACTACTTTTGCTCGATTAATGCTAAGGCCCTCCATGATACACCAAGACTGGGTAAATTTTAAGGCCCAGATACACGAAGCTGAACAGACTTCCAGAAGATCGTACCACTCTTATCCATCCCCGATCATTCGAATCAGACCGTCGCATGCAATATTAAATTTCCTAATGCTTTAAAAAAACCCGAATTTATCCAACGATGGTAAGACTGAACCTTTCTTACACTTCATTACACCGCTCGAAAAAATAGCGTGAACTTCTGTTCAATATCATGCACATAAATGGAGCGTCAGAAAACATTCAAATTTACGTTATAGATCGTGTAAAGTTATTTTTCTTCGCTAACGGTACCTTTGCCGTAAGACGTTATCTTGCGTCAAAACATTGTCAAAGTAGTGCAGTTTCAGGCAAAACTTTCTCATCAACTAACTCTTGAAAGAACACATTCGAAACACGGAACCACCCACCATCTCTCATTTCGTTCATCTGATTCACACCCACCTGTGGGACATTTCCACCAGCTAGGCGACAGTCGCATCCGGTCGGTCTGCACTTCAAACTCGAACACCCTGCCGCTTGTCATCATTTCCACTTATTCTGCACCGCTGTCCAACATCCGGCGTCCCCGGCGTCGTCGTCGAGACCGGCTTCCTGTTTTGGAAAGTGTCGCTAAATGTTGTCATCGTCGCTCTGCTTTTTGGTTCCGCTTGTGGCTCTGGCCCGCCGTTTAGCATCCATGTTACAGATTCTGGCGACAGCACGACTGGGTGTGCTCTGCTAGTAAAGTGCACTCATTTTTCGTCGTTTTTGCCCTTGTTCACATTTTTCACTAGCAACAGCTTGGTGAAATATGTACGCGCCACCTGTGCGATTCCAAATGAGTTAAGGGTAGGGTGTGATGTCATTTCAGCACACTTCAATGTACCTTGAAGCTTTGCAAGATTACAGCAATCGTCAATTAACTAGCGAAGGTGGGAAAAAGTTACAAGAACAATGTTTGTCTTCAACAGGTAGAAACCCGAATCGCAGAACAAAATTAATCGATAACTTTGTTTAAATTTTCAAATCGCTAGCAATCGCTTGTTCACTAAGTCCGCGTGGTTTACTTAGATGAGTTATCAACCGATTTCATGCCGACGTTCGTTTTGACGTGCAATGAGATGGCGATTTCTTATAAATTGATGGTTATGGTATTTTACACACGCTAAGATTCAAGCTTCAATGGGTGCGCCCGAATGTTCGAAATGCGCTCCAACAGCAGAAAAAATGCTCCACTCTATGCAAATCATCGTATTTACGATCTAAGCCAACAGTATGTAGCAGTTTAGCATAATTGGAATGGTCACAGCATAAATATCTTACGACATTTATGTTCAAATTCCAACACTATTTGCAGAAGAGATGAGATATAAAGGGAATGCTAGATTTGGCAGCAAATAATGGTATATTTCATGTAAATTTTAGCTAAATAACGCCTGAATCTAGCCTGTTGCAAACATTGTTTTATGCTGCACAAAAGATTGCAAACAACTTCGTTGTTTATATCGTTTTGTTCACATAAAACTGTTCCCTTGGTTTATCGGATCAGTTTGGCAATTTTGATACTTTTGGCCCCTCCATTTATTTTAACAGGGGAAAAGTATCATTTCGTGATTCGAATATGTTTCATCATCATTTTCTTCTTGGGAGTTGGTCCGTCCTACAACCTACCCCGCAGTGGGATGAGAGGCAAAAATTGACGTCCATGGTTCGAGTACCACTGGATACATGCCCTTTCGCTCAATTTTCCTAAATAAAAACATCTGTTCTATTTCCAGCCTGCCGCACACTGACGGAACTTTGAACACTTTCGTGTGCGAAGATCTTCCTAGTATCGATATACATCCAATCCTCACGAATGAAGAGCATACCAACGTAGAAGCATACTGCGGTGAGTAGCCCGGCTGAGAACAATATGAGTGGCAAAGCAAAACGGGAAGCTTCGCTCTTCGTGCTCTTCAGCTCTGACTCGCTCACGTCGTGACTAGAAGAGTGGTTTGATTGACCTGAGTGTTCTTCGGTCTTGTCGCTCTTCTTCACATGCGTTGATCTTCATGAAGAATGAAGATCCAACGCGTTTGGTTTATTCTTCGAAGCGAACCAGGAAAGCTGTTCGTCACAATGAGAAACGGTAATGTTTGAAACAGCAGCTTAGTGGTGTGATTTAGGAAGTGACGGCATAACGACGGCTGGCATAAGAAAAATAATAGAAGATATGATTATGAGCCGAATACGTTTGTGGCCGCCAATTTTAAAATGCATTTTATTTCGTTATATCCTGTGGCTGGGCAGTTGGGTTTGGGAAAAGATAACCGTAATTTTTGTAGTGATAGTGGGGATGGACAGCCAAGTAGTAGCAAAACTAATAAGGCTCTTATGTTGCAGAAATCAAATGAATCCCTGTTGTAGAAGGTGGTTAAAGTATTGGGTGCAGAGATAAATTAAGTCTTGGTTTTGAAGATTTGTTTATCTTTACATTGTTTCATGTCTCTCTTTTTCTACTCGTATTTATACTGAATTGAGACTGAACTGAAATAAGATTTGTTAGACTACAGAAAAATACTACAGAAAAATTAAAATCTACTCTAAAGTCACTAAATATAAGTAATACGAGTAATAATTTTTAAAGTTATGTTATAGTATGACTTATATATAGTAATGGCTAAATAACCAGATTACCGCGTGTTAGTATGGTATTCCCATAGACTATATGAGAACACACCATAACAGGAATGTACGGCAATAACTGGTACATGTACCCTATATTTAGTATTCTAAAAATATATGATTATTTGATATCTGTAATGCCACATAGCCACCCCATATGCAGATGGGCACAAAAAATCTTCGATGTCACTATCCTTCCAGCTAACCTACCTAAGCATTCGGTTCTAACCAACCAACAAAATATTCTTCGTGAAGATCAAGCAGCAGCCTATTCTTCATGAAGAATATATTATTAGGTGATCGCTACCAAACTACATCGCATCCGAAGAATGCTTCTATGAATCGTGCAAATAGAATATTGAGAGTGAGTGACCTGAGCTTGAATATGTCAAGCGGTAACACAGCGAATGGCGTAGAAGATGGAAGAGACGAAAAAATAACCGATGTTACTCCGTTTGCATGACCGATCGGGCTCGATGGTTTGAATGTATGTTCACTGCTGCTTCGACTCTGTGACGAAGAGCAAACGTGGTGGATGAATCCGCAACCTTGCCTGGAACTATTCCGGAACTGAGTCTGTAAGCGTCTCAGAACTACTCTGAGAGCATATCAGAATAATTCTGTTAGCTTTCCAAAGCAATTCAGTACGGAAGTATTCCGGAAACATCCCAAAAGTATTATAGACGTATTCCAGAACAAACCTAGAAGCATATCAGAACTGGCATTAAAAAAAAAAATCCTGAACATTCCCAAACTTTTCGCGTATTTGTAGCTTAGCTTTCCAGTACTACTCCAGAGGCATCCAAAAATTACACTGGAATAAACTCTGGACTGTTCTGGAAGCAAGAATTATGCTAGAAGCATTTAAAAAAAATCGTTTAAGCATTCGCAAGCTAATCTTGAAGCATTCTAGAATTACTTTGCAAGAATCTAAGCATCTAAGCATCTAAAAATAATCCTTTAGGCATTCTGAACTACCTTGGATGCATTCCAGAACTATTCTAGAGTATTTAGGCATTCAAGAAAATTCTAGGAAGTATTTAAATCATGCGAAAAGCCATCAACTATCACAATTACAAAATAAGAAGAGTCTAAAATTAGTAAATATTCATATGTTTTCAAGTGACCAATAAACAATGAAACAAATCGATAGAAATATTTCAAATCAGTGGCTTCCTTTCGAAGATCATGGTTGTTACCTTGTCGTAGGTGACAGGTGAGAGAAAATAATCAACAGTGATAGTATCACACTCTGCTTTCTTTAAATTGTCACGTCGTAGTACGTTTATTTGAAGGCACAGAAAGAGGTGTGATACTGGCGGGCCTAGTCGCAATGCACTTATAGATGAAGCTAGGAACAGTCTACAAATATCTGATATCACATAATTTAGGGAAACGACAAAAAGTGAACTTTTCATTTGCTTGACAATTCTTTCACTGTTGTTAATTCTCAAATTGTCATTGATTAAACATCAAATACACATATACAGTTGGTATCACTAATAATCTTATTGTTTGCTCCGTTGTCGAAAAAGGTAGTTTTGATCACGATTGAGCAACTTATAATAAGCCCTGATGTTGAAGATGCAGAAAATTCAAATATGTATTATAATTTAAATATATAGTATAGAACGACAGCCGTGGTCAAAGATCCCACTCTCACTCTAACACTAACAGATTGTTTAGCTTCGGAATCAGACCTTTCGAACCTGAACAAAGGTCACGAAAAGTGTTGCCGGATGATGCTGACAAGAGGCGGTAGAGCTAAGGTTTTATAAAGAGTGGACAGCGGAGGTTCGCTTAGGGAGGCGAGAGTAGCTTTGAGGCCATAGGGAAACAATTCCTTCTTCTCGGCTTATCTCTCGTGGGTAATAGTTTTCCTAACTTGGTCGACGGTGAGAGGAGACATCTCATCGCCATAAAGTCATGCATGTGAGACCAAGAATTTGGAGCAGTAGTGAAAGAACACACAGACTTCTTAGGATTCTAGACTCTTACTTTTAATTCAAGGGATAAGACTCAAAAGTACGTTTCACTGCTCGTGGCAACATATTCGTCCATTGATATCAGCTTAGTTTTGTTTATAAGTGGTGTAGCATTGGGACATCCGGACGAAATGATAAAGTTTGGCGTCATCCGCTACGGGTGAACCGATTATTACCAGCAGCTTTGAAGTTTATAGAGTCGCCTCAGTAGGTATTCGATCGTCGGGAGAGTGTGGAGGATAAAAAGACCAGTGCATATAGGAAAACGACCATTTGTTTGTCAGAAGCAGCAAACGAAGACAACGCGCATGCGTGCGTGAAAGGCTGCCACATTATTTCAGATGCGCTCACCACGTGGTGCGAGTTTTCTTATGTAGGTTGGCCCATGGTGGCTTAGCTAACGTTATTTTCTTCGCTTATTTGCGAATCAACGTCGAGAATTATTGTGTTTACGAATGAACAAGCTGTATCTGACTATAACCATATAACAATAACCAAATTTTTTAAATAATAATTAAACATGCGCCTGGTTTGGAATCTCATATCGTAATCTCAAGTGTGTTACAGTGCTCGATCCAAATGATATCATTGTTTACATGTGGGCTTATTGTGTGTGGAAAGCAACTCGGAATGGGCGTGACTCTCCAGACATTCTGAAATGAGTTGCTGGATCTGCAGTAGAGCTATCACTTTCTAGCCTCGATTAAAGTTGATTTCAATGGTCACTCGAGAGGGATTCTTGTAAACAGATTTCGAAATCAAGCACATACCAGAAAAAGTAACTGATATTTTGACAAACATGTTTATTTCAGACGGAGGTCCCACTAAGGAAAACACCATTAGAAGCAATGGAATAAGCCTATTCATGCGGCTTTCATATCAGTAGCAGCGTTCGGTGGCTAGCAGAAGGTCTGAGTTGGCCACACCTTGTTTGTAAACGAATGACGACAAATCGGTTGTAATGTGAGGTGTTGAGATTGTATCCGTCATACCACATTCTAAATGAATAGAAAAAGGAAAATACAGTTGAATCTACTTAAACAAATCAATAACAAATAAACACGGTCATGGTTATTTAGAAATTTTTAGGTCAGGAGAAAGGGAAGAGATCGCTGTGGGAATACCTGTTTATCACAGTTTTATGAAGGACGACAATAATTTTGAACTATTTGCCTATATGTTTTTAATGACCCTGATAGGAAAACCAGATTTTTAAACTGTTTGTATTTTGATTTGTATGACAGATCGTCGTTGAGCGTACCAAAACAAGGGCGTGGATGTTATGCATGCAGGTTGCCTGTACTACGGTCACGGCACCTGAACTGTCACCTTAGGACAAGGTGCAACAACTGGCGGAACCACGACACTGAAGAGTGCCCGTCGAAAGATTCTGCCAAACTAGCTGTCACCGAAACGAGCCGAGTTTCTTCTTCGACAACAATCTTCGTCCAACCAGAAGGGCCGAAAGCAATCCAACAAGACCCCATCAGCTCCTGTTTGAGTGATGAAACTACCCTGTGCCATCAGTTCGGCACCTGCCGGAATTGGGCGTGGTCCCGTCCACCCCGATAACCAACAAAGGCGTACCGACCTGGATCAGAGCTGGTGGCGCTGTCACCGACTCCCTTCCGAGGAAAAAATGATGGTTCAACTAGCGAGCTGTATCATTACGAATTCTGAGACTTCGGTGAAATCGAGTGGGTCCTGGATATAGGGGCAAGTAGGGGGTCACTGAGCCATCGTGTATCCAACGGATGCTCGCCTGGGGAAATCTTTTCCAGCAAAATCGAGGATTTCGAGACCCGCTCACGAAAATCAATTTCGCCCGAAGGCACGTCGCTGATCGTCCCAACAAGTGGCAGGCTGCATCCGGAAGAGAATAGCACCAAGACAACGTATGAAGCCATCGGCGTGAAAATCATCGCCCACTGAGATCACGATTGCCGTTTACATGCCTCAGTTGTACCCAAGCATCGGAGACCAGTCACCACACGATGTCACGGCCGGGATTCAATGCTCGCCAGACCCGGTGAAACTTCGCAACAGAACGCAACCTTCTGCTGACCAGCTCAGGATGTGCATCCACTTCCAGACCGACCTTCCATCCAGCTGGAGAACATCACTAGATTGTTTCTCCGATTGGCACGTCAAACCGGTCACACATCACGAGCTAAGCCCGACCACTACCCGGTGGTGCGAACTGATAATTGCAATCCAACACTGTCGCAGCTTTGACGATGAGACGGGATTACCACCGAGTCAACTGGTGGAATTCTGAATGCTGGTGGACTCTTCCTTCCTGATGACCGACGTATTCAGTCGATGCCATCGACAACCAACTTCGGGCTATTCGATGAAGCAGTCCACACCGCAGAGGTGAAGCCTGCATCCATGTACCAGTGAGGAAGCAATACATGAAGATCGACTGCCAGTCGACAACTCATCCAGCAACGGAACACAGTTCGTCGACAGTTTCAACGTGCCGGATGCCTGATCAAGAAGGCAGAACTTCATCCTCAGCCATCAGATTAGAGGTCGGCACGTTTGCATGCCAAGAACCAGGCAGTTCTCCAACAGCATCGCCTAAATGAACGACCATTCAAGGCCATTCTGAAGGTGGCAGTTTCCAAACAGAAAACCCAAAGGAGCCCCGCCACTGGAAGGATGACAGCCGGAGACCGGTAAACCCGCTGAGAAGGGCCACCATCTTGCCGCTAACAAACTAGTGGAGGCTCACAACCTGGTGGATCCGCCGGAAGCCGCCGGTCAGGCAACCATCCACCGCCGTGGAAAGTAACATCGATATCGAACGTCGCCGCTGGCACGGAACGAAGTCGCCAGCAGGATGCCATGGAAATATTAGCACCCGGATACGATGCCATTCAACCTGGTGCTGAAGAAACTTCCTCCGGCAAAGCGTCCGCTTACTGGCGAATATCTTCACCCGGTGCTTCCAGCTGAATCTTCCAACGAGGTGGAAGATAGGAAAGTTATCCCTATCCTTAAACCTGGCAAGGACCCTACTGCCCCTACAAGTTACCGGCCTATCACGTTGCTGTCGGCTGTCCGCAATCTATTCGAGCGGCTCATCCTCCAGCGGCTGATGCTACACGTCGACGAGAACCACGTCATAATACCGGAGCAATCCGATTTCGGACAGGGTCACTCTACCGTCCACGAGCTGGTCCGAGTGGAAAATATCATCCACCGCAACAACGCACTTTCCCCCAACACGGCCATGGTCCTCCTAGACGTGGAAAAAGCCTTCGACAACGTGTGGCACGGCGGCTTGATCCACAAGCTTGTACAGTCAAACTTCCCGAGCTACCTGACGAAGATGGTAACGAGCTACCTAACAGACCGTACATTCCGGATATTTTTTGCAGGAGCATCGTCCGAGTCAAGAAGATCCCAGCCGGTGTGCCTCAAGGTAGCCTCCTGAGGCCCCATTTTGTACAACTTCCAGCTTGCTGCCGTCTGGCGCAGTACGCGGACGACAGTGTTATAACGGTCGAATGCCTCATGAACTACCGGTCCCGGTTACAGCAAGGCGTGACCGCGTACGTAACGTACCTCAGCAGCTGGAAAATCAAAGTCAACGAAGGAAAGACCCAAGCTATCCTGTTCCGACATCGACCATCGCCGAAACTTCTGCCTCCATCCGATTGCTTCATCCGGGTAAACGGATGCCCCGTTGATTGGATGAGCGAAGTGAAATATCTTGGTGTCACCATCAACAACAAAAGGAACTACCGTGCTCACACCGACTACCTGCGGAACATGTGAATCCCGGCTATCACACGCAACAAACTTGCCGTCTTTAAGGCAATGATCGCCCCGGTGGTGAACTACGCCTTGCCTGTGTGAGGGACTTGCGCAGAAACCCACATCAAGAAGCTCCAAGTCGTCCAAAATCGGTTGCTCCGATTAATCCTCGACGCCGCACCCAGAACAAGGAGCTACATCGTGTCGCTGATTTTAAGACAGTGCAAGAGCGCATCGAAGTATCTATAGATACTTTTATAGAGAACTGCCTCTGAGAGTCCGCTCATCCGGGCGATTGCCGAATAATTAGAACATTTTTAAAATTATTAGATTAAGTAGTATATCAAATTGAAACTAATTTTGCATTGCAAATACAAAAACACACACCTGTAAGAACATACAAACATAATCGATGTCAACACCAAAATTTAAAGGCTGAAAACAAGTGTGTAAACCACTTGAAAACTAAGATATGTAAGTGAAGACGAGAAAAATAGAGGTTATATTAAACGAAAAAAATGTAAAAATTGTAAAGTTTTCCTAATCGAATGGTTTATGAATGAAGTAACTTTATTCTGTTGAACAAGAGATATCAGCATTCTTAAACTCTTACTCCTCTCTTCGAAAACTTTGTAAATGACACTCGGTATACGAAAAAAGTGGGTTCTACGTTAAACTTACAAAACATGCTAAGCTGGAGATTTTGAGATCATTGAGAAGATCTTGAAAATATTGAGAAACGTAACCAACGTTACCCCGTTTTATGATACCAGTCTTTCCCAAGCGTTTATAAACGTATTGCGTCGCTCCTTTGCATGATAGCTCAGAAGGTAACTTTCTTCATATTTCAAACGCTCCGTTACCTCTCTGATTCAAGCACAAATGCACGAAATGTAACGAATGAAAGGAAGTTTTCCTGAATGGCATACAATGTTATAATTCTGCATTATTACATTCACCGCAACCCATAAGCAAACAACAGGAAACCATCCACGGAAACCCCCATAGAGGAAAACGCAATTTAAAACTTGTTCGGTTGCTTCGGTGAGGGATAGTTATATCAGAGTCCGCGCTATTCGGAAGATTCCTGTCTGCGTTGACTGGAAAAGCTGAACTGAACATAATGGTGACGGAACTTTTCAATTTGGCATTCATAAAATCAGACACATTGTTCTGCTCGGATCGATATCAGCTTTGATGAAATATCAAATTCTTCCCCTCATCGAACAGAAGCAACCTGTTTGACGGGTCAATTTGATTGCTGTAACAGAAATCTTCCCTTCTGTTCTTCAATTTCAGGCTCAAGGACGTCCCACCAGCTATGGTCAACTCAATCAAACTCGATATCTCCCATCAATGGGTGGCTTATCGGCTCATCATCTGGATGACACTTTCATTTTTCACCGAAATTTAATTTCAACTTTGTTATTTATGCTGTCTCTCTGCCTCGACTCCAACTGTATCTAATTTCCGCCCCGGTACTTCCGGCGTTTTTAGAAGTTGCGGCACTGGCTCGAGACTCTCGTCCAACAAATTTCTGTTCGGTTTCGGCAATATACCTACTGGATCCGTTCCATTGGTAGATTGTTTAGTGCTGAGTAGGTTGGGGCAAATGGCGAAGTTGACTGTTGTATCGTCCATTTGTCATGTTTGGTCAGTATCGCCGACGCCATCGATGAACATTGGAGTAATAAAAATAAACTTTCACCATAAGCGAAACGAGTGCCTATAGCGGCAGATTGGTGTCTCCCAAGGTTGTTTAATGGCTCAAGGAATCGCAGTGTGAAATTTAATCGTTTAGTGCTTAGATTTTATTCGATTTGCCCTCGCGTGATTAAAATTATATGTTTTCATTATTTATAAGACTGAAAGCCAAAGAAATCATCTCATCAAAGTCACAGTTGAAAATCAGTTACGTCCCGAATAAGACTAAAATTTAAAAAAAAAAATCACTAATTTTTCGTTAGAAATTTTCAAATTCGAATGACTAATCTAAACAGATGATCGATTTTCAGATGACCTGAAGGAGACTAAAATTTTCAATTAACAAAGTCTTGCCAGTAAAAATCTTCAAATGCAAATAATGCACAAATCGCAAAAAAGAAGGGGTTTAAGATGATCCATTTTGGGATGACTCGTGCTTATTTGAGAAGTGAAGCACTACGTAAAAAGTCGCGGGAAATACGGCAACATTGCGAACAGATGGGAAGTCATACGGACTAGGATCTTTCTTCCACCAAGAATGATTGAAATCATTGCTTTTAATACTAGGGTAATTTGCCCTATTATGGATGAACTATGCGCAATATATTAATTCCAATGATATTTAATACAGTCAACAACAAATTATAGTATAATTATTTACATAAATGATTGAAATTGTTCTTAATCTATACGATCATGATTCACTGGTTTTAGTAACTCCTCAATAATTCTTAAATTATATACAATACTATGCTTAAGCCATATTGTTGCGTTTTTTATGCTATTTTAACGGTGATACAGTCCTTTTGTTGCGATATAGGACTTATTGTTTATTTATATCATTGCAATGTGAATCAAAGAAAATGTGTAACATTTGTCTGAAGATCTGTTTTGAATTTGGCAGGCTAAACTATATAACGGTACCGACAATTGAAGTGATTTGGAACTGTATGAATCACCCATATTATTTTTGAAAAGGAATGCAGTAGTGATCGATAATAGGGTAGTATTCGCAAATTAGACACAGACTAAAATATATCACGTTCATGTAATTACTGTTTTCGGCCGTTCTACTCATAACTCCCATTGTCAGTATGTCAGTCTATCTTTGCAAAATGAAGCGCTAGAGAATTGTCGTTTTCTGCAACGTTTCTTCAATTGTCAATTGTTGACTTTTGACAACATCATATTAGTTCACGTTCTTGGCACAAGATGACACTGCAGTCTATCTTTGTCAAATGAAGTTCTAGAGAGCTCTTCTCATTATGATATTTGTGCCAGTTTCTCAATGGTGTCGTCTTTTGACGTAATAATATTAGTTCCAGAACTTTCAGAAGAGACCGGGACCGTTTATAGTTGTTTATAGTTGTAAACTATAAGGGTAACTGTCGTAATTATAACGGAAACGGTCGTCAACAATAAGGGAAATGGTACAGGAATAGTTTGTGATTATGTGGGTATGTAAAATGCAGTCATTTGATGTTACCAAACCAATCAAATCGTGCCACAAATGATGCTGCTTAAATCTATCTTTGTTGACTCATTCTCTGAGAGCTGCATTTTCCGGCAAGAATTTAGAACATGTCAAATATCGGTTTCTCTTCAGATTTATCACCCATTTCTTATTTTTTTCCTTGAAAGATAATAAACTTCTATCAACGGTGGCGTTTACAACTTTTTTTCTATGCACTCCTTATATTGTTCTTCTTTCTTTCTTAGCATTTCAAGCTTATTGCTTTCGCAATTAGCTTATTGCTGCTCTCAACTTAGTGTTCTAGATGAACTTCCACGGTTATTAATTAAGAGCTTTCGATGACAAGGTACCATTTTTGCATTAGTATGATTGTGTGGCAAGTACAATCATACCGTGTGCCCAGGGAGTCCTTAGCGGGAAATTCCTAGACCAGACCAGGAATAGAACCCAGCCACCTTGTAGCGATATGAAGAAAAAGTGTTGAAAGTTCCGCCAGTGTACGGTAGGTTGGACATAGGAAAGTGCATGGGTAAAGCAGTACTCGAACCAAGGAAGTTACCTTTGCCTAACATCCCACTGCGGGATAGCTTGAGGCACGGACAAATCCGCCACCTTAACAGGCAAGAGTAACGTGTTGATCCGCGCTCATAGCTTTGTAATAGTTTCTAACGGTAGTTTGTATGCACTCTGTTTTGGTGCACAGATGGGGAGAAACTCTCTCTTTTTGGGTTTGTTTTGATTTGCAACGTCAAAATTTATTTGTTATTAAAATTTTAACCGTTTAAAAGCCACTGAAAAAATGAAAGATATATATATATATATATATATATATATATATATATATATATATATATATATATATATATATATATATATATATATATATAATTCTACTAGGCTCATCCTTTTCGGTAATTTTAGTTACTGAAACAAGCTGAGATAAAAGCGATCGAAATGAAGAAATTTTTGGAAGTACTTTTAGTGTATTCAGAGACGACCGAAATTTCCACGAGTCCCACAAGAGTCTGGTGGAGGTGTTCTCATATCATTTTCAGCCAATTTCACCAGTTTCAGCCAAATGTGCATGGTTGGGTAAAATCATGCATTGCTGGCAAAACACACGATTTTTGCTTTGTGTATTCTCCACCAAATCATGCAAATAAAACTGCTTATGAATCTTTCCAAAACGCTGAACAAATTGTATCACAATTACCTCCTGAGGCTAAAGTTCACTTTTATGGTGGCTTTAACAAAAGACAAGCCGACTTTATTCAGGACTCTGGAGACAATGAAACACTGCAGTTTGTTTTCGAATAGTGTCAAAAATCGGCAGAACTGTTGGACATTCTGCTAACCAATGTTCACGAAGATTTCTGTGTGAATGAATCATTGAATCCCTTATGGAAAAATGAAGCTCTCGCAATGTTTAAAAGAAATATTGAAATTGCTATTGATGTACGTCGCACAGTGGGACGAAATAAAACAAAGTGAGACATGGGTATTTGCGGTGAAACTATTAGGTGTGGCCCATTGATGTCTTCTACAATGTTTCTACATTTCTTAAGTTCTTTATTTTTGTTAACAAATTTGATTTAAGGGGTGTATACACCTGGATAAAAAAAACTTTTTTATTTCTGGTTAAAATCGATAGCCATGTACTAAAACACTGTAGATAAGGTCAATTCATGAAACTTTGTAGAAGACAAAAACTTTCTATCTCTTAACTGAATAAAGTTGTAGGATGAAAAAGGAATGAAAAATGTAATACCCTCTGAAAACTCGTTTTTTATCATTTTTTGAATTTTCCCATTTTTTAAATGTTTTAAAAACTTTTAGGTATATCAAAAATAAACTTTTTTGTAGAAGACAACTAATCATTATCATTGAGATTAAAGGGTTTACGTCGGTTTCCATGAATTTGTTTAGCTATCTTCGAGGATGTGTAGATTAAAGGTTAGCAGGTATTAGCAGCTAAACTTAACGTTTAATGATTTAACAACTGATAGCCTTCAAAATGATATACAAATTATAAGGGAGTCCAAGAGAATACCTAACAATTTTTCAAAAAAGTAACTTAGCTTCTTATTATATTATGTGTCATATATAATGATTTTTGCAGCTTGTTGAATACATTTTTAGACTTTCTATTAATGTTTAAAAGGAAAAAAAGGCCAATTCATTAGATAATAAAGCTTATTTGAACATAATATCGCAAAAACAAGGCCATCGTTCTACTACAAATACAAAAGGTACAAAAGAAACAATGTCGTATTTCTACTAGAAGACCAACGATAAAAAAGAGTTGCAGTAGAACGATGGAATTTTTTTCCGTTATTATATGCAAATAAGCTTCGTTATCTAATAAATTGACCTTTTTTGTAAATATCAGTAACACATCTAAATATTTATTCAAAAGATGAAAAAATCACTATGTATAAACAACTTAATATAATAAGAAGCAAAGTTACTTTTGTGAAAAATTGTTAGGTGCCCTCTTGGATCATCCTTATAATTTGTACATTATTTTGAAGGGTATCAGTTGTGGAATAAGTAATCTTTAAGTTTAGCCGCTATTACTCTGCTAACCTGTAATCTACACATCCTCGAAGATAACTGAAAAATGTATAAAACCGACGCAAATCCTTTAAATAAAAGATTAGCTGTCTTCTACAAAAAAAATATTTTTGAAGTGCCTAAAACTTTGCAAAACATTTAAAAAATGGGAAAATTCAAATAAAAACGTTATGATAAAAAAATGTTTCGATATAAGTTCTCAGGGGGTATTACATTTTTGAATCCCTTTTCACTCTACAAAGTTTCATGAATTGACCTTATCTACAATGTTTTATTCCATGGTTATCGATTTGAACCAGGAATAAAAAAGTTAATTTTTTTATCCAGGTGTACACCCCTTAAATCAAATGTTAACAAAAAAAAAGTACTCACGATATATAGAAACATTGTAGAAGACATCAATGGGCCACACTTAATAGTTTTACTACCAAATACTTTTTTCCATTACGATTTCAATTACTTTAAATTGAAATCTGACAATTTTCCATCATCCATGCATCTAGATGAACGCATTAGCAGCAATTCCGAAGAATTATGCAATCTTTTTGCAATATTTTTCCAGGAAAGTTATATTGACTGAAAACGACCGGGCCTGGGACTTCTTTAAATTTATCCGGGATTTTCCTTCGATATAGGTGTCAATAAAGTCACGGTACACGACATCCTGCATACCCTAAAAAATTTAGATTCCTCGAGGGGCACCTGACGATATTCCTGAAGAACCATGAAACTTGCAACTCCGTTGTTTTGACTCTTTAAACTATTGCTTGAATCTAGAATACTCCCGAAAATATTGAAAAGCACTTTTCTGGTGCCTATTTTTTAAATCTGGCAAAAAACGTACGACGTACGTTATTACCGTGGTATTGCTATCATCTCTTGCATTCCTAAGCTATTCTAAGCAGTAATCGATGAAAAATTATTGATCCTGATGAAGAATACATTCTCAAATTTGCAACATGGGTTCTTTTAAGGTTTCTCAACTGCCACAATTAGAATTCATTAACTATTCATTTATTGCAATGAAGAATGGCAACTCCTACTTCATCTAAAAAATGTATATGTTAATATACTAGTCTGAGTTGGTTGCGAAAATAAGTGAAAATAAAATATAAATATTTCAAAATATTTGTTTACATTTTATAAATTCTGTTTTAGAACAAGTTGTTGATCAATAACCCAGTGAAAGAGATCATTTCACGCAGTGGGTGAAATGATGCAAGGATTTCAGATTATCGATTTTTATATGATCCGAATTCGACTATTTTTATTTTTCAAAAATCACAATTCTTTGAGTATAACATTTTCAAATGCAAATAATCGCACTAGTAGACTCAAAGAGCGGATTTCAGATGATCGATTGTTAGATGACCCGAATTTGACTTAAATATTTAAAGTCCATTATTGTTTTGGTAGAAATTTTCAAACGCAAATAACGCTCAAATCGATTTTTGTTGACCGAATTTAACTAAATTTTTGAAAAGTTTACATTTTTTTTTCGGCAGAAATCTTCAAATGGTAATAACGCTTTAATCGCAAAAAATGTTCGATTTTTGGTTGACCCGGAGTTGACTAAAAAATTTCAAAAATCACTACGTTCTTGGCAGAAATCTTCAAATGTGAATACCAAATTCAACTGTTCCAATCTTAAAAAGAGTGAGTTTCGGATTATCGATGTTCGAACGACCCGAATCAGAGATGATTTTTCTGGTTATACAAAGTCACAGGGGCTTGTTCATAAACCACGTAGGCTCATTTTTGAATATCAGACCCACCCCCTCCCCTCTCGTTGACTTTTCTCCATACCATTTTTTGAAATGTTGTATGAAGCGAAGACTTTGGTCACAGCCCCCCTCTCCCTAGAATAGTCTACGTGGTTTATGAATAGCTCCCGAGTAGATAATCAATTACGAACCGAATAAGCCAAACATTTTAAAAAAAATCACTCTTTTATTGTTAGAAATCTTCACATGCGAATGACTACTCACAGAAAGCTGATCGATTTTTTGATGACCCGAAGTAGACTAAAATTTTCAATGAATACATTTTTGTCAGTAGAAATCTTCAAATGCGAATAACGCTCTCATCGCAAAAAAAAGTGTTGCCTAAACTTTTCAAAATTCACTATTTTTTCGGTAAAAATCTTCAAAGGCGAATAACGCTATCATCACATAAAGAGAGGGCTTAGATGATCCGAACTTGACTTAAATTTTCAAAATCCATTATTTTTTTCGTCACGATTTTTGTTGAATTTTTGAAAAGTTTGAAAAGGCAAAATTCTTCAATTACAAATAACGCACAAAAAGAGGGAGTTTCAGATCAAGAATCCGCTTGTTGTCGTAACGGTTGATCAACCCTCTCCAGGGTTCCGCACAATTATCGTCACTGATGGGAATTTCCGAAATAAAACCCGCTGCCTAGCCTCACCTAGAGTATCGCTTCAGATAATGACGAGTGAACCGTGGATCGTGAAACAAGAGCTAACCGAGAGGATTTTCTGGAAGTTCTGGGAGTGTCAGTAGAGGTACATGATGTTTTTCGCGAGGAAAACATTTCTCCGAGAAATTTATGGAGCAATAAATGGTTTTCGTTCCAACAAGCGACTTAAATATTCCTCGTAGTCTTCCAACCGGAACAACTGTGTCTCGTACTCATCTGCGTACTCAACTTTTGGCGAAGGAATCACTATCATGTCATCGTACTGACCAGAGAAGCACTCCACTTTTTTCAAGCTGACCTGATCCGCATGCAAATTGGCATCACACGACTCGAGAAAAGTTTCAATTGCAGCGCAGCTACCGAAGAATTTAGATAATGTGATCAAACATCATGTTCGTTAGGGCAGCCATGTCGAAGTCAACCCCACAAACCACAAATACGCAATGAAATACAAAAGGAACGGAGCCACCTGGTTTTTGAGAGTGATGATAACCGTTGGTACGACTCCGGCTTTCTGACGCAGATACTCTGAAAATTAATTTTAGCTTATATTACCAATTTGTAGGTAGAAATTACGAGTCTATTCGTTGTTTTCTGCAACGAAACTGATTTGTACTTTTTATGAAGCTTTCTTCGTAATTAATGAAATGAATGGAAGGAATAAATTATTCCCACCCATCCCAGCAGCAACACCATCATGCAAGAGTACTATAAAAGGCAAGCAGCGATTGGCTGGTCTTCACGAAGTTCATTTTTTACATAATACAAAAGGTTGTAATGATACCATTTCATTTAAATGTAATGTAAATGTTTCATACCCGAGACATTTGTTCAATGTACAAAATGCACGTTTCGGAACGAGTGAAAGTAAATTTACGAAAATAAATTTTCAGTGTACAGGAATTAACTCATCAAACGAAGTTCGGAATTCTCGGTGGGAATCACCAACCGAAGAATCTACTATCGCTGGCTTGATCAAAGCAGTTTTCGCCACTGCGGTCTTCAGCACATTGACTCTCTCCACGACTGCGTTGACCGCACGTCGTTTCTCGCACTTATTTTAGGATCCCAGGTAGCATCTATATTACCAATTTGGAGCCCGGTTTCCGACTAGATGTCGTTATTGATTATCGTAACAGAAAAGAAAATAATTAATTTCAACAAGCGCGTAAAATTTTCCCTCGTTTAATTCCAAGCCAAAAGAGGCATAAACAACGCAATTGTTTGCAATCTTTCATGCGCCATACAACAATATTTGCAATTTTTCATACAACAGGCTAGATTCAGGCGTTATCTGGCTTAAATTTACATGAAATATCCCTTTATTTTCTTCCAAATCTAGCATTCCCTTTATGAGCATTCGATAATGTAGAAAATTTAATGTTTCTTTTTATCTGCGTATTCTTTATTTGTTAGAGGAAAGGCTTGTAAGATGGAACAGCTTGTAAGATGGAACAGCGCTACTTTTGACATTCACAGCGACAACACTATCACGCTGACAAGTGTTAACCTCATTTTTTTCTATTCTTCAATTTTCATTTGCTTTTTGAGTGAATACACTCATTCGATTTAGCTCTTCCAGGTTTCAATGTTCGAAAGTGTTGGCAGAATTAAAATAGCAATTATTTCTAGTACACAGATAAAAAGAAACACTGAATTTTCTGCGTTATCTAATGCACATAAAGGGAATTCCAGATTTGGCAGAAAATAGTGGGATATTTCATGTTAATTTAAGCCATATAACGCCTGAATCAAGCCTGTTGTATGAAAGATTGCAAACAATATCATTGTTTACGCTCCTTTGGCTTGGAAATACACGAGGAAAAATTTTACGCGCTTGTTAAAATTAATTATTTTTTTCTGTGTTCTTAATAAGTGGAAATTTCCCATCGATATCAAAAGGTTAACATTTGTGTTGGCTAGCATTTTTGGTGTATTTTTATGATCCAATGGCATTTCCAAACAAATCGTAAAGTGAAACAATTTTTTGAAGTTTTGTGTTTATGGCGTCATGTTTGTAAGATGGAACACTGTTAGGCTTGTAAGGTGGAACACATTTTTTTTTGTTTTAAACATATGAATGATATTTTTTATGTTTATAAATGCCATGGAATGAATAATAAATTAAAATATAACAATAAATTTTTTGAAATTTCAATTTTCGATGAATTTCGCAAATAGGCCATATTTTTTTTTTGATGACTATAAATAATCAGTTCCGTGGGCAAAGTTGGAGCCTTTTAGTTCATCTTTCGAAAGATCTTCGAGAAAACAAAAATTATGCATGTTACGAGCCATTTTTGAAATTGCAATTTTTGATGGGTTTCGAAAATAGGCCATAACTTTTTTTTGATGACTATAAATAATCAGTTCTTTCGGCAAAGTCGGAGCCTTTTAGTTATTCTTTCGAAAAGTGTCTTTGGATTTGCGAAAAAAATACAAATTGTACATTTACGGGCAAAAAATGGATCGTGTTCCATCTTACAAGCCTTTCCTATACCACTTTGATTTTCACCTAAAGAGATATGGACGGTAGAGAAGAGATCAAACTTATATGAGTGTTGGTGACGGAAAAGTAACGAGCCACGAAAAGCTATTTTCGGTTAATAATACCACGGCAGCATATTTTAAACTAATAAATTGGGTGAGTATGGTCATAATGCTTACTTCAACGCATAAGAACAAACATAGCCAACTCAAACCACTGGTCAATTACAGACCAATAAAAAAACACAACTCACATCGCATCAACCGTCAACCGTAAATTTTCAACCGAATCCAACGAACCAAGAAAAATAAGCTTTTCCAGGCAATTACACTCGCAATGATTACAAACGTCTACACTCCGTTGAAGAAAAGACCATTCAATCCTTTCCGAACTCGAAGTGACAGTACGTTTTCAGACCATCCGCAGGAGTCAGCTGAGCCAATGCTGCTTGAACACCCGAGCGAAAAAAAGGAACATTAACATTTTTCCTTGAAATTTGCATAGGAAATCGTCCTAAACAAATTACTGCCCCATCATCGTCAACGGTGCTTAAGGGTGTGAAAAAGATGATAAACTTAAAGCAACAGCTTTTCAGTGGATTGAAAATTTCTTCTTGGTGATCCAACGAAAGTATAATTTTATTCGATATTTGAACCATTCCGGGCCGGGGTCTGGCGTGTCGAGCCGATAACCAGCCACCCACGCAAGTGCGCATTTCGGAAGGGAAAAGCACTCAAATCTGTAACTCCCATAAAATCCGGGAAGCTTATTGGAATGAATGGTCCCAAGCTGACGATTTGAATACGATTTTCACTTCTTTTCAGATATACGAATAGGGGGGAAAGAAGCTAGAGCAATCAAACTGTCGTTCCCTTGCTGCTATCAACAGCTGTGTGGGAGACGAAGAAATTGGGATGAAATCGGCAATGAAGCGGAGGAATTTACAATTAACCTGCTTCGAAAGCACTTGATTCTTTTTGAGTGGAGGTTGAGTGTGTCTGTTTGTTGGGGGGGTTTGAAAGGCAATGTGTTTTTTTTTTAATTTACAGAAGCTAGGATTTTGGCAAGTAGCGTGAGTAGGTGTCGCCAAATTTATCCAAGAACGAATGGATGTCCCGATGAGACTCTTCTTTTTCTGATTTTATGCCTTGTTCAGACTACAGAGTTATAACATGTTATTAGCCTATCTTGATGACGAATTTCTTGTTGGAATTATTTGACAACCGTTATAACATGTTATAACTCTGTTGTCTGAACAAGGCATTAAATGCTTCTGTAACGAGCGTTGTGTCGACTTTCATTCCTTGTTGTAGATGAATTGAGAACATTAGATAACCAACGATCGAATCTTTATATTGATGCCTACACAGATAAAAACAAACATTGAATTTTCTACGTTATCTATTGCACATAAAGGGAACGCTAGCTTTGGCAAAAAATAATGGGATATTTCATGTAAATTTAAGACAGATAACGCCTGAAGCTAGCCTGTTGTATGAAAGATTGCAAACAACTGCGTTGTGTACGCCTCTTTTGGCTGGGAATGAAACGAGGGGATATTTCACACGCTTGTTAAAGTTATTCTATTCTGTGTATAAATAAAAATTATCCAAATAATTACCATTGCATCATGTTATACAATATGTAGAAATTAAGGTTCTGAGCCATGCACAATTTGAATCTCAAGAAAAAAGACAAATTTCTATTTTATCCTTCATGTAAATATCTCTCTGAAATTCGGCTTGCGTGTGTAATGATGCCTTTGTTTTGATTTCGACAGTTGTTCTTTAAAATGGCGTCCAAGCAAATGGAGCAACATGTTGAAAATAAGCTCGCGCTCAGTGAAATTTTTAAAAGTGGCCAAATCAACTATCACCAATGTTATAACAGTGTTCTGGAAAGATTTTTCGACAACCAGGAAGCCATACCGATGATAGAAGAGAGGCCAACAGTTTCATGTGGAACCTAAACCTCTCGCCAACAAGCTGGGAATGCCGTCTTAAATCATGCATTGAGCTATAGAACGTGCTGGACTGTCGAAAAAACACAGCATTGCCGTTGATTTACCGAAAAAGCCGTTTAAGATGTGTCCAATGATGCTGAGATCTGAGGTTTCAACGTTATCTACATCAAGCAACCTAACTCTCTGTACGGCTTCCCTCGTTTTAACATGGATCAAATACACTCGTTACTAAATCAGTTAAAATAATTTCAATGTGACTCAATTAGGCCGCAACCAATAAGGCCGATTTGGTTTTGCTAGCTTGCTTGAGAGTATTCTGTATTTTCTCCAGGTTATGTCCAATCACCAGAATTCTTCTACATACAGTACCAGATAAATGCTTTTGCCGTTTTCGCCTCACCGAAGCATCCCCTCGTTACGATCCGGGTATTAATCCGAAGTAACATTGTCACCGGGTTTTTGGCACTCAACCCTTCGGGAGCTTCTCCGGTCTCCAGGTGCCTTTCGTTGCAGAGATTTTGTCTTATAGCTTTTTGTCCTTTTGGTCAATCTGTTCTCTCCTTTAACTTTACTATACTTTCTACACCCAAAATAAAAAAAGCAAGATTGTAATGCAATTTCGCATGATTTTGTTTCATTTCTCGTGATGGATCGTAACTTGGAGAAGAAATGCTACATTGGGCTCTAGATTGTTACTATTCAGCCACTTTAACAAGATGAAATTATTGGAATAAAAGCCCAACAGTTGGTTCGACTGTCGAGGCACTCGGCGATACAGCAGTGAAGCAAATGTCTCTCACACACACTTGCGTGGCCTTGTTTATTTCAGAAAGAAGGGCAAACTTGAAGAGAGAGGATCGAAATGCGATGACGAGTGAAATTAAAATTAGAACACTTGACAGTGGAATACCAACAGTAGCCAATAGCGTTGCGGCATTCTGTGGTGTTGTCTCACACTCACCGGTAATTTTAGCTTTCAATGGAATCCAACCGCTTGCACACATTTATACCATAAAACGCTTTGTGGATTATGATGGGCAACATTGCCTTTTTCTGAATCATGCGGATTTCTCCAGATATGATTGCAAAAATTGCAATCGCATTTTTTGCCACCTTTTTAACTTTTGGGTGTAGGAGGTTCTAAACGTATTCTATCTCACTCAGAGCTTCGCCAACAAAAGTCATATCATAGACTTTGATCCAGGCTGGACACGTTCTGAAATGACCTGAAGACATCGCACCAGATGCTTCCCATTCAGTTTCATGACCATGCGATTCATCATAATATGGAATGGTGAACTCGGTTTTAATGGCCTTCCTCTTGTAAGACAATCGTATCTTTAATACTTGTCTCACAAACAATCGTAGATTTGTAGTACATAATCAAGGCTTTATGATTACATTCAAATTTCGCTCCCCGAGGTGTCCATTGCGACGATGCCATAGCTCTATATGTTGATTTCGGGCTCATTTAAATGGTTGCCCAATCATGATTTTGGTCACTTCGGTCATGATTTATAATTCATAGTCACAATTTCATGACTCATAGTCATGATTTCATAAAAGAACACGGCTTCTGGTTCCATGGTTTGCTAATCATAAAAACGGGATCAAATTTGTTTCCGTGTATAAAGTAGCCTTAGGATAGACGGGGATACCATCAAGGTGGCGGAGGAATTCGAGCGTATGTCAGCCAACAACAACATCCATGAATCAGTAGAGAAATAGGACCGGTGGTTGTCTACGGGCATGATACGTAGACAATGCTCGAGAAATACCTGAAGCACTTAGCGTTTGCGAACGCCGCGTGCTCACGGCAATCTATGGCGGTGTGCAAAAGAACAGCGTGTGGCGAAAAAGAATGCAGCATGAACTCGTTCAACTCGGAAAACTCAGCATTCACAAAGTGGCGACAGCTGGATGGATGCGTTGTGCAGGGAATTTTACAACAATGCCGAACAACAATACTGCAAAGATCATATTCGTCTTCAATTCTACCAGTACAAAAAGAGGAGGAGTGCAGCGAGCTAGGTGGGTGGATCAAGTGTAGGTCGTCAACGTGCCACGCCTCTTTAGATTTATAGAAGCTTCGAACTACTGGATTAAAGTCAAATATAGTTTTTCTTTAAAATGATTTCGATTCACTGAATAACTTGGGTCATTCAGATTATTCATTCGACATCGTGAAAAACAACTTTGGGGGCCAGTCATGAAAGTAGCCCGGACACCACCACCCCACGTATGCTGGTACACTGCAACCGGCCAATACCCATGAGTGGGTTAAATATCACCCGCCAAGTTGGCGAAATTGTTTAATTTGTGGCTAAATCAACTGTTACCAACGTATTAAAAGTGTTCGGTGAACGTTTGTCGACAGCCATGAAAGATGGATCGGGGGAGAATCGAATGCAGGAAGCCACAGCGACGACAAAAAGAGTTGCCCGCTGTTTCGAGCGGAACCCCAACCTCTCCGTCCGAGATGTCGCAAAGAAGCTGGGAGTGGCGCCTTCAACCGTGGATAGAGCTTAAAAACGAGCTGACCTGTCGACATACAAGAAAGTGGTGACTCCAAATCACGACGATAAACAAAACACGTCGGCATAAAGCACGATCGCGAAAGTTGTACACGACGATACTGACGAAGTTCGATTGCGTTGTACAGGACGATGAAACTTACGCCAAGGCAGACTTTAAACAGCTTCCTGGACAGGAATTTTATACGGCAACCGGACGGGGAAAGGTGGAAGATATTTTCAAGAACATTAAACTGTCAAAGTACGCGAAGAAATATCTGGTGTGGTAGGTTATCTGTACCTGTGGCTTGCAGAGCAACGTTTACATTGTGACCGGCACCGTCAACCAGGAAATTTGTCTGACCGAGTGCCTACAATATCGTCTACAGCCTTTACTGAAGCGACACAATTGTTCTGTTCTATTTTGGCCGGATTTGACATCTTGCCATTATGGAAAAAAAGGCCATGGAGTGGTATGCTGCCAACAACGTTCAAGTGTTGCCCAAGAACAAGAAGCTCTCCCAACACGCCAGAGCTTCGCCGCCTAACTCGAACAATATTGGGCCATCGCTTCGAGCGTGGGAACCTCAAGAGAAGCTGTTGTGAGCGAGAAACAGTTTTAGGCATACTGGCGTTCTGCGGCGAATTAAGTAGACAAGAAGACTGTACAAAATCTTATGGCAGGTGTTAAACGAAAGACCCAGCAATTCACATTCTATTAAAAAGAAGCTTAGCTGAATGTTTCTCCTGTATTCTGTATTAACTGAACTTGAAAAAAAAACGGGATTTGACTTATTAATAAATACTTTGATCGACTCACACACAATACTGTTTGATCAAATTTTGATCGGAACACGTCTCTCTTTGAAAATAAAAAAGGAGTAACTAGAAAATAAGAAGAAAGATTAGTAATTTCCAATTAATTTCAATGACCTTTATTGCTTATCTTGACAGATACGCGTATTTCGTCTACAATGTGCAGACTTCTTCTGTGTCGTGTACTAATACTCGACACTAAACAGCTCACACTTTACAGGAAAAAATAAAATGTTATTATACATTATTTTGATTTTAAAAGTACCCATATTTTGACAGCTTCAAATACCATAAAAAAATGGGTACATTTTTACCAATTAACTGGTACTGGCCGGTAACAGTCTTGTTTCCGTCACGAATATTAACGGAAGTGTAAAATTGAAAACTGAGTTTAGTTGAGTGTTAATTATATTATTTTAATAGAATTATTAATCAATTTACCCGCATTCGTGTTCGACACGATTTCGATCGTAGCACCCTTATTGACTAATACACGGCTTTCATGGGAAGACTGAATGCTTTCGCTTTGAAAAAGTAGCCTGAATTTTTCAAAGGCGACCAGGCTCCACAATGCAATTTCAATGTTGCCAGCTGTGCATTTGTTAAACCATTTATAATTATCTAGCTGAACCCGGGACGAGCGCTACTACACTTGCAACTAAATGAATGAAAATTTAATAGAACTGGCACGTTTATGGTTGTTTTTAGGAATGAGTTTTGTTAAAATGTTTCCGTTTGCTAATGTGTGATTCCGATTAAAGTTTTATTTTTATATTTTGATTTAGTTGTTATTTTTGTTTCCGCAGCTACGTTGCATCAATTTATCAAACTTATCGTTGCCATTTTAGGAATGAAATTTCTTCATTATTTTTCTCAATAGAACCTACACACTTAGAAAATAACACCGAACTCGGTTCAATTTTCAACCAAACCACATCGGTTACAAACAAAAAAACGAATAAATCGTTTATGTGTACTGTTTTCAGGTGTATTTTTAGAATAAAACGCGAGTTTTGGTTACTAAAGACTGTATTCGATGAAATTTGGACACACGCAATTGTTCGTAACTTTTTAGCGTGAGGGTAAAAATTATTGAAATTTTAACTGAATGTATTTCATTGTGTTGTGTCAATTGTGTAATGAGTTTCGTGAAAATCGGTCGAGTGATTTCAGTGATGGCTTCGAATGAAGAAATAGTGCGTCAACAAATTTTGGGCACTCACTTCGAAAACCCAAACGCTTCTCATCGATGGATCGGAAAACAGCTCGGAATCGCACATTCAACCGTATCTCATGTGATCAAAACGTTCAAGGATCGTAAGACAACCAAGCGGAAAAATGTTAGTGGCAAAAAACGTGGCACATCAAATCCGGAGAAGGCCAGGATGGTATTGAACCAATTTAAGCGTTATCCCAACATTTCGATCAGGGATGTTGCGAAAAAGGCGAAAGTTTCAGTTTGTTTTGTGCAGAAAAAAAATGAAACGTTCTGGATTACATGTGTACAAGGTCCAGAAGGCACCGAACCGGAGCGATAAACAGAGTGGCTCACAAAACCGTTCTGTATTGTGATGGACGATGAGACCTACATTACTTGAATAAAAAATTCTCATATATTTACAATTGAATATATTGTAACCATACAATAGAATCTATAGTATGTACAATTAATAGTATTGTTCACAACGATAAGACGACAATAGGAGTCATTGTTACCACAATAGAATCTAGTGTTAATTGAGACATCGAAAATAGAAATGGGGGGTTGTTATGTATCTTAACCGTAGAAAAAATCATTATTTTCCGAACAAATTTGAGTCGTGAGTAGTATTAATTGTATTGTTTCTCAATTGTTGAAAATCCGAGCATATGGAGTAAATTGTAAATCTACAGTAATGACAATATTCATTTTTTATTTATCTGATTCGTGAACAATAAGATTAATGATGAGAAATAGATTTTATTGTTATTTTATATTATTGTATTGTGATCGTATGGTTATTTTTTCCGGGTAAAGCCGACACCAAACAAATGCCAGGACAGGAACACTACGTCGCCACCTCTAAGTTTGCCGTTCCGGAGAGTATACGGAAGAAGAAACTGTCGAAATTCGCCAAAAAATTCCTTGTCTGGCAAGCGATCTGCGGATGTGGCAAAATGAGTCAGCCCTTCATCACCTCTGGGACCGTCAACGGACAAATCTACAAGGACGAATGCCTCCAAAAACGACTTCTGCCCTTCTTGAGATCTCACGATGGCCCGACACTGTTTTGGCCGGATTTGGCATCTTGCCACTATGCCCGGCCCGTCTTAGATTGGTACAAAGATAATAATGTAGTTTTTGTACCAAAAGACGTCAACCCTCCAAACACTCCGGAACTTCGCCCAATTGAAAAATTTTGGGCAATCATGAAGGCAAAGCTCGTTAAAACTCCAAAACTGATAGAAAATGAACTTGAACTAAAGAAAGTGTGGTTAAAAGTAAGTATGCAAGTCGGTCCTATCATTGCTCAACATTTGATGAAAGGAGTCAAGGCAAAGGTGTGGGTATTTGGGTTGGGAGAAGAGGTTCAATAAACCAATGATTTCAAAACTTAACCATTTAGTAGTACTTTATTTCCAGAATGTTTGAAAAGAATCGGGCTCAAGGAAAATTTTTGGTGACCTATTTTGTGTGTCCAAATTTCATCGAATACAGTTTTTATATGAGATATTTGACAGATAAAAATGAAAGATGAACCGAACAGTACGGTAAAGCAGGGATATTCAAGAGTTCTTTACACGAAAACCGAGAAAACTCGGTAAACTGAACCGAGCATTTGCTGAATATTCTTAAACGTCAAACGCCTATATTTACCGAAAAACTCGGTTATTTTAGCCGAGATTTTGGTTGACTCTATAAGACCTGAAAAATCGTCAGCCATTCTATCCGCGTGTGCGTGTTGAATGTTTTTTTGCGAAAATTCTCCATACTGCGTTTTTTTGTCAGGTGGAAATGAAAAAAAAAAAAAAAAAATACCTGAGGATGTGTTGCATCAATAAAGAATTTAATTTATCAGGTGGATTTATTGGCTGTGAAGATCGAAGCTATTTCAACCAAAATTCCAGCTCTGCCATAAAGAACCGAGTTTCGTTACTGCAACAAAAAAGTCGGTTTGTTTGACAGCGCTCGGTAATATTTGAGGAAACCGATGTTCGGTTATTGATGATTGGATTTATTTTTTTCTACCGAGTTCTTCGGTAAATTTGACAGATTTCTAAGAAGTAAAAACTTAACGAGAACTCGGTTGCTCCAATTTGAACCGAATCGACTTCGGCAGATATTATTTCCTAAGTGTGTACATATAAAGAACATTACGTTAGTTCCTAATATTTTAGCTGACTGCGCTAGTTTCAATCTTGATGGTTGATGTATAAACTACTGCATTTTTGTGAAAACTACCATACATGTTGACAGGTCATGGTATTTTCTACTGCAATGTTTTTATACCGGTCTATTAGCGTAGTAGAACTAAGCGAAATTATTTTCATCAAAAAAAAAATGGATGCGTGATTTTGATTTAGACCCTCGGATCGGTAGTTTCAACCACGGGGTGGAGAAGTCTTGAACTACCAAAGAAACATTTCTTGCCTTTAAATACCTCCACACGCCAAATGTGTGTTCCATTTGCTTGGTTCGTTCACGAGTTATGCAAAAAATTGCGTTTCATTTGCATGTGAGCCACCACCCTTCCAGAGGGCGCAGGAGTCTCAACCCACCATAGAAACATTTTTGGCTTTCAAAAACCTCCGCCTGCCAAACTTGGTTCTATTTGCTTAATTAGTTCTCCAGTTATGCAGAAATTTGTATTTCATTTGTTTGAGAGCTCCCCTTTCCTGAGAGAAGAGGGGTTTCAAACCACCTTAGAAACATTCATTGCTTTCAAAAACCTCCACATGCCAAATTTGGTTCCATTTGCTTTATTAGTGCTCGAGTTGCAGAAATTTGTGTTTCATTTGTATGAGTTGAGGAGTCTTGAATTACCATAGAAAATTTTTCTTCCTTCAAAACCCTTCATATGCCAAATTTGGTTCTATTTACTTGATTGGTTCTCGAGCTATGCAGAAAAAATGTTTATCATTTGTATGAGAGCCCCCCTTCTAGAGGCAATAAGTCTCACCCCACCATAGAAATATTTCTTGTTTTCAAAAAACTCCACTTGTGAATTTAGTTTCATTTGCTTTATTAGTTCTTGAGTAATGTAGAACTTTTTGTTTCATTTGTATGTAACCCCCCTCCCTTTAAGAGAAGGAGGGATCTTAAACTACCATAGAAACATGTCTTGCCACAAAAAACCTCCACATGCCAAATTTGGTACCATTTGCTTGATTAGTCCTCGACTTATGCAGAAACATTTGTTTCATTTGTATAGGAGCCTAGCCTTCCTGAGAGGGGAGGGGTCTCAAATCACCATAAAACATTTCAGACAGACAAACAAAAATTCATTTTTATATACATATAGACATAGGCTAGATATAGATTTCTTGCTAAGCAGGCGCCAAATTTCAATGTCTTCTATAAAATTATCGGTCGTCCAATTTGTCGTAAGCTTAAACAGTTACCTACAGTAAATCATCTAAATTGACAGGAAGAAAACTGATCATCCATTAGGATCGTAGTATGCGGTGCTCGAAGCAAGACGTGAAAAATTTTGTCTTGTCATTTTGTCTCGTTTTATTTTCAATTTTACAAAGTGTATAGTAAATTTGTTTTCTTAACGGTCTCTATTTGTGGAAACCTGCAAGAAATAGAAGTCGGGCGGTTCCATTTCGTATTGTTTAAATTAAAACCAAAAAAAGCATCGCGGGTAGAGCAGCGGTCCTGGTAGTGCATTCTTTTGCTGGTGGTGATGGGTGCTGGTTGCTGGTTGCCGTTTGGACTTTTTGGATCGGATTCGAGTTAAGATGGAATTAAGCTAAGTACTTCTAATATTTTTGATACCAGAATAGTTTTAGTTCCCGTAGCGAATGTTTTGTCAAGTTGTGTGTTTTCCGTTCTCATTTGATTGGTGGTTTCGGTGTGCCTTGGAGTCATCTTTGCGTTCAAAAACCGTTTTGATGTGATCAATTGAGGGCTCAATTGGTTTTTGGGTGTTTCAGCATGAACATGTGGATTGCACTTCTGAGTTCCAGTTGCTGTTTTTGTGGAGGACTGGCATGCGACCGCAGGCATTATGGGATTGTATTTAAATGAATTTGTTTAGTAGTTTCGTGATTGGATAGGCCGTTTGTTTCAGGAGTCATCGGTCCGGGATCTTCGATCGCTTATTCTACGGTCCGTGGAATGTGACTGGAGGAGTGTAGGGAAGGGCTTTAAAAGAGCAACACAGCTTCAGAAGGGAATATCAAGCATCTTTTGATTGAGGTTTTGTCTATGTTGGTTGTAGTGATCTATTCTGTTCTTCGGCCATTCCAGGACCTTAAAGATGTTGAAGTATACCTGATTTTTCATTTCAGTGACAAACCAGTGTATGTCGGTTTTATTTTGTACATATATTCTTTATCACTTCATTATAACATCGTATTATTTTCATTTTTGTCGTAGTATATTATTTGTAAGTATTTTGAATTTTCCGGAGTCTAACTTTTATATACATTTAAGTGTGTTTTCGTTTAACATATCGAAATACTCTTATGTTTATCATATGTGATGAAAGATGTTATTATTTGGATACATAAAAGTTTTCACATACAATAATGATTCCAAGTTGTACAGGTGTTTTATAGCATTGAAGCATAAGGTATTTTCCTTATAATTTGTATCAGCGGATGTTATTTTTTATATAAATAAATGCTGTTCAATTCTGCTACGTTTGATTTGGATAAGCCTAGATTAGATCAGTGACCAACCGGTGAATGTCATCATTTAAGCCTATGAAATCCACTACAAATCAGTATAGCAGTGCAAAATAAAGGAACACCACATCGACATTTTAGATACACTATTCTTTATATTTAATTTCAGGTCATCCATGGAGCTTCCAAGCTTTGTGGAAATTTTTTTCTTGTGGCTATGATGCATTGTCTAAGCTTTCAGGTTCATTATAGATACGTAAATCCTTATACAATTGCAGCGGGACAGCAGTCTGCAGACATGTGTAATTATTATTATCATTTTACCTTGTAATATCCCTCCTTTATGTTTTATATACTGTTCTATAGGTTTTCCATATATTTTTTTCATTATTTATTTGAATAGTATTCTATTATTCTTACCTTGGAGCGTATGGTACGGTATGTCCACGCATCCTTCCTCCCCTGTAGATTCACAAAACGCGTTGTGGTTCAAATCTACTCATTTGAATCCAACTCATTTTACAGAATCATCTTTTGCGGTAAATGCAACGCAGTAGGCCTGGCCGCTTTGACGCTTGTATCATGTCTTTGATATGCTGCAAGCATCAATATTGACAAAAAAAAAATTGGGCGTTATCTAACCCAATTATTTCCAGGATGCTTTCTCGTACTGGCTGCGTTTGTGTTAGATAAGATAAGATAAGATAAGATAAGGAAGAAAACTGATCATCCATTATAAACCCATTTTTGATGATCGAACCTGATCCAGAGCCCATACAAAATGTGCAAATTCAGCCTTTGATGGAACTCACATATATTTCCGTTTGCCAAGCCAAATTTGATGTTGAGCTCAATTTCGACGTGCACCTTCTGTTGTTTGCATTGAGAATTTCAGACAGCAACCGGACGACAAAAGCAAACAAACTGAAAACAATGAGAAAGCACAGCAACAATGGTTGCTTTATTCTGGAGCCAGTCGGATACCAAAAAATACATTATCAAAAGCGTTTTTGTGGCTACAATCGCCTTTTATTTAGTGGCAGTGGAGTTAAATTCAGAAGTAACCCCCACACCTATTGATGTTTTCAGATCTCGCCAAGCAGCGATGGCGAGGAGAAAGCAAACTAACTAGTTGACTCTTTCATTCTCCCAGTCATCCATTCTCTTATGATGAACCAACGCTACGTCACGTCGGCTCATGAATGAAACAGTCGTCCAGTTATTTTACTTCCTCTTCACCTGTACCACAGAGAACAGACATCCAGGCACAACCTTTTTTTTTTTTTTCAATTTTCTGTGTCAATTTTTAAAAGCAAACCGTTGGATAAACAACAACCCCGCCTAGTCTAGGTTTCGCCGAAATAAAATTGACAGACTATCGAATCACGAGGCGGGCAAGTGACGCCATCAACATATGATTCACCAAAACTAACGTAAACGAGCTGTAATTTTAAAATATCAGTTACAGAAATTTACACACGGAGGGCATTCCAGCTTGGATGTCTGTTCTCTGTGCCTGTAGATCCCGCACATCGACCGAGGAGCTGAATGTAATGATAAAGGACAGTTCGCCCCTCTGGTGCAACGATAAAAAAAACGGCTATATATATTCCAACATAATCTGCTATTGACTTGAATGACGTTACAAAGGCATCCATGATGATTGGTCTTACGGAAGGCATGTTTTTCATTACTTTAGCTTGTTTGATATATCGATAAATAAAACTTTTTCGATTCTGATCCCGAAGTTTTCGTCTATGTTATTTTCGCTTCGCCTGCCCCTGAGTGGACGTGACTTCGGGAGAGCAAATTCCACGAAAACTTGCTGGATTGGTTTTGATTATAATGCGGTGTTCAACAAGGAATGAAACTTTGAGTGTTTTTTATTAAAGCTTGTCAAAATTAGATTTTTGTGTCTGCACTGATTTCATAATGGTGCATAATGTGATCGGTAATGGCTTTTTTATGTTGTATATTTGACGTCAATGAAGGCTACCGGTCAGCAATGTTCGATGGACATCATAAAATTCCATAGAAACAGTCAAGAGCCTTTTTGGATTAACAAATGTCCGGGACCCAATCGGTCGATCCAATCCAGCCGAAATGTAATAGCTTTCGGTTTACTCTTCTTGCAAGGAAGGGTATGTTTATCGCTTGGGAAATTAACTTTTTGTTAATGACATGTATGTTTTGATTTGAGATAAGAAATTTAATGGATGTGGATGTGTTGAAAATCAACTAACACTTAAACGAAAGATTTGAGAACCTCGTGAATGTTTAGTGAATGCAGGTTCTAATTATTCTATTATTTGCCTGAATTGTATTAAACTTCACATGTTACAGCAAAAATGATGTGAAATAATGTGCCAGCAGAAATTCAAAAGAAATCACGGCTTAAACTGGCCGTGCTCCGAGGGAAAGTGTCAGCTCATAACTTAATAAAATTCGATCATGTGACAGTTTCTATCACACGAAAATTCGAATACCTCCTTTCCAGGAATCAATAAGTAAAGCGTCTCAGTTCTCACTGTAGGTGAATAACTTCCAATTTTTATGAATGATTGTCGCTCTCTGTAGAAGAAGTCCACCTATTAGACCAACCGCACCAATACGGTAATATCGGTAAATCGTTACCCTGTTTAACAACTCGACACCGCACCGGTGGTTGGTAACCGAGTTGGGAAATGACAATTTGCTCGCTCGGTGAGCAGTCGGTTCGTAAATTTGACAACCCGACCCAACCGAGCCGAGCGTTGCTATTTGATGAAAAATAAGCAAAACAAGTTGAAACGTTAAAACAACGTCTTCATCTGGAAGACTTTCATTTCAATTTGAGTCTTTCCGATTTGTTTTTAAAGTGTTTATTGCTAATTTCACGTTTATTGTGATATTTTGTGAAAAAAATGAGTGCATCAAAACCCCGTGGAAGGAATTGGACGCAACAAGACAACGAAGTGCTTTGCAGGGCTTAGCTGGATGTTTCCCAAGATCCAATCTTTGGGACAAACCAGAACGTTGAAAACCTGTACGGAAGAGTATATAAACTATACACTGCACGAAATATTAAACGAAACAATACCGGTGCGAGAATAAACTTGAGTCTCATTGGGGCTTATTATGGTTTTCACTTAACGGTGCAAAACAAAAAACATTATTACGAATGTCACCCAAGTTAAAAATATGTAAGAGTTCATCCGAGGTGACGATTCGAACGAACTCGGTGTTATTATCGTTGCCACGGCACCATCACGACACAGAAAAAGTGACGCAAACCGTAGATTTTCTGAGGGCTACTACGATTTTCACTTCACTATAACTTCCACCTCACGGAGTTCACTTTATGATCACGGTGATATCGGTAATAGCATAAACAAAGTGAGGTGATGTGTATGTTAGTGGAGTGAAAGTGATATTGAAGGTGACAACCATAATAAGCCCCATTCTGATACCTTTTTATGAACGAACGGTGCAAAAATGGGTGGCTAAATCAAAATAGGAACGCTCTCTGTCATCAAAATATTACCCAGATAGGAACGCACCGGTGGGGATGGTCTTATAACTGCTCCCAATGGGTGCTAAGACTTGTTTTATTTTCCGACAAGAACCGCAGCAGTCCATTCATAGTGTCCTGCGTAATCCTGCCATTGATGGAAGGGTTGGAACCGAATGGTTCCCTTTCCGTTTAAATAGATCGTCACCCCTAGCTAGTGTGTGTGTGTGAATCCAATTTGAATGGTGTTCGATTAGTAGTGTTCCAGATTTTGTGTAACCCTTTTTGCATCTACATCAGTAGCCGTTGCTCCACCACCGGGACCTCCACGCGTACACACGTGGCGCAACATTTCTCCGATTCCACCTGTTTGAGTGCTCTTCAAGCCGCAAAGCTGTGCTAAATATTACAGAGCTGCAATGCCACGCCACCACCTCATCGTCGAAGTCGGCAGAATGAAGAATGGTAGGATTTGAAGCCATTCTAGTGTCAACCTGATGTGGGAAGAATCGAGACAGGGGAGTATCAATGCGGAAGTGGTTGATGATGGAGTGCTATCGACTGAGGTGATTTCGAATGGAGCGAGATTGCCTTGTAGTGTCAGAGGAACTTGCGTGTAGATTGCTGTTGGAATAAACTTGTGCAGCTATCGAGTCAGTACGGAAATTGCATCATGGATTTTGTTTTCAAATGCAACGAATCAACTCTTGGAGTACTTTTAATGATTTGCTCTAACCTGTTTTTAGAATAACTGTTGAGTAACTATTGGTAAAATGGCACTGGATGCCAGCAATGGCTTTGGTGTTCATAGACTAAGGCAACTTTTCTTGATCTGTGTGATCCCGTTTGATGGCTTACGGTCGCGAAGAATATAATGAATTGGCAAATGTTTTAGAAGTTTCACTACAACCTATCTAGAAAAACGTCTTTGTCATGCAATGCTCACTAGGATGCAGGAAATAGGACTAATATGTTCCTGAAGATCAGGATGACAAATTTACACTTCACAAAACGTTGCGAGCGTTTTAGTAGAACGAATGTAATTGGAAAACTAGAAGAAATTAAATCAACACTTCATTTGATCACTTTTAAGATAAAAAGCTAATTTTTTTTAACTATTCCTAAGAAATGCGAGCAAATTCTTTTAAATTCTACTAAAAAAGCTTTACTTACATTTGCATCAAAGAATGGACAAAAATAGTCGATTTTTCATGGGTTTACCTTCACCCAAAGATGATAAATGAACAAGATGTCCCAGATATCATTTTCTAGAACAATCTAGAGGATACACTCGTTTATATGATTGCAACGACGTCTGGTGAATAGCACATTGAAATATTCGATAATACGTTCTCATATACTAGCACGGATCACAGTGTGCGTGTAACTGTTTTGACAGCCAAAATGTTGAGAGTTTACATTGATCGTTTTGATTCAAAGTTGAAGTGTTTATAAGTGTTCTATCAGTGAATAATTGCATGAACTCAATTAACCACCAAACACTGGAATCTCAGAAAATCAGCTGGAAATTCATTTCAAGCAGCAACGAAACATGAATAGTGTGTAAACGATAGTGATATAAAAAACTCTGTTTATATGAATTAACAAAAATTGGAAAGGACGCCTTGAAGAAAGATATTGTAGATACTCCTTTTGTAGAATTAGGGCAACCGGAAACAGAACGGTGGCGGTTGCTCATTGTTGCAATATTTACATGTTTTTACAACTAATCTTATTTGTTTGTTTTGTCTATCAATGTGGTTCAACGTTATCTCGTTGACGATGAGCGTGGCGCTGCTATCTGTCTCTAAAATTTAGAAAGAGTGAAGGGGCCAGCTTCACCCGCGCTGACAAAACTGCCCATGCAGCATCAATCATAGTAACCCATGAGTCAGCAGACAAAATTTGACAGCTCTATCAGTCGATTGCTAACTGTGATGGCAAAACCAGTGAAGTAACTCCGTTCAGAAGTATGCGCGTTCGAAGAACGGCACCCGCCGCGTCGAAAACGGACATCGTTCGGCACTTTATGGGCGCCGAATACGCCCGTTCCGGCATCTATCACATCTTGGCACTATTAGACGACAATCAATGCATCGAAGAAAGCCCGGTTCTGGCACGGCAGACGACTTTGAGCGACAAGAAGCTCCAAAGGTTGCTGAAGAGGGAAGACCGAGGGAAAATCGGCTACATCGCTGCGTGCGCTTGGCCGGGAGGTCGGTTCAACCGGCCAATCAGTGAAAAAGGCATGGACATGAACGCTACACTGCCGGGAAGCGGAAAGTCGCGTCCAATGACGCAGCGGCAGCGGCTGAATAAGATGGTCAACTCGATTTTCCCGGCAAATCACGACGTGGTGGTGGTGATGTACGAAGAGACCTATCTCACATTGGATGGCAACGACTGGCAGGGCAATTCGTATTTTACTTCCCCACGAAGGAAGTGAGCTTCGAGGTGAAGTTCATTTATCACACCAAGTTCCCCAGAATGTGCTGCTGGGGCTGACAAACAGCGAGAAGGGTTTGTCTTTCGCTTCCGGACTGAGCCGTGAACGGGGAAATTTATAGTACGAAATGCCTGTCGGAAGATGACTCTCTCATCAAGAAATACCATAAGGGTTAAGACGCGGTGTTCTGGCTGGATCTGGCGCCGGCCCACTACTCGAAGCGATCGTTAGAGGAGATGAGGCGGCTAAATATTGATATGGTACCCAAGTCGGCGAGCCCACCCAACGTCCCTCAGCTGCTTCCCATCGAGAATTTCTGGGCCAGCCTGAAGCGTAAGATCTACTCAACAATTTTGTCGCGAAAACTGAGGAGGAATTGATAGATAAAACGAAGGAAGAACTCAAAAACATGCTGTTTGCGACATTGAAGCGATACACTCGCGACAATGACCAGATGGAGATACTTGTGAGATTAGCACAACCGTTAGTATTAATGGGAGGAAATATTCTTAAACAGCAACAACTAATTGAACCAAATGGAGTTTCAATTTTCGGATCGACCGACGGGAAAGAGCAAAGCGTGCGGCTTTATTCACTGGCTTTATTATTCTTATGTGCGGTGTACGAGTACAACAATTCTGTATTGTTTTGTGTAGTGCATAGGGTAAATACAAATTTGGATTGCTTTATAATCTAATTTATTGCCATGACTATCGGTAACATGTCGGCCGCCGTTGAACCCGTCCGGTTCAATCATCATCTATAGCGGAATCCACTGCTCTAGTTTCCTCGGAAAGTAACTTAGCAATCTCCGTAACCGCTCGTTTGTACTGCCCAGACGCGGTCTTGACAACGACCACTCCGACTCTTCCATCCAGTTTCCAGCTACGGTTTCGATTATGCGCCCGCATTGTGCCACTGGAGTGGTGGTGCTGACGACTGCTTGATCAACACCAGCTGACCGGTGCGGACATCGGGTTGAGATTTCTTCCACTTCGTTTGCTGCTGGAGTTGACTGACATAATCTAACTGCCAGCAACGCCAGAGATGTTGTACTGAGCGTTTCATCTCCTTTCAGACGCGACAAACGATTCACATTGACATCGATCAAATTAGGCTCAGCAATAGCACGAAAGGCTCACCGACTAAAAAATGACCAGGAGTCAATGCGGCGACAATCGTCGGGAGAATCTGTAACGGTCTGGAATTTGTCCACAGTGAAGGAGCGATTTCACATGATGCACTGGAAATGGTGCTTGAAGGATTTTATTCTGGCTTTCCAGATTACACCGGAAATGCAACGTAATGAGCCGGGATGAAGCGAAACTTGACCCTCTCTCCAAACAGAAATTTTCCCAGTCTTCGATCGGAATTGACGTGAAACTCCTCTCGTATCGCGCGTAGTTCACGGTCTGCACCGACGAAAGCAGTTGCGTGGTCACAGTGTATTTCGAGTACTCGACCGCGACGAGCAACGAAGCGTTTGCAGCGGCATTTATGACCGAGGTGACGGACGGATCGAGGATGACGTACCATGATTTGCGTGCAAGTTATGGTTGACACCGACAAAACGGTCGCGATGTGGCCAAAATCGCTGGCGAATAGTCGCGAGCGTAAGTCGTTGGACCAGGGTTGGTAGATCACGGGATCTTGAATTGAAATGAGTCCAACTGGAAACCATAGATAAGTCCTAAGGTCTTGACAGTGGTTGAGTGATCGATTTCCAGTTCGGACTTGGTTTCGCACTTGGAGTTTGGACAACTGACGAGGAATGTTTGCGATAACAGCAGTGTTGTTGGTTGCCCATTTCCTGAGTACGAATCCGGCCTTTTGTAGCATTTCCATCAACTGCTGACAAGTTTCGGCAAGTGTGACCTGATCGTCGTGGCCGATGAGTACGTCGTCCACGTACATTCCTTTCTTGATCACGGGGATCGCCAACGGGAATCGTTCTCCTTCGTCAGTGGCCAACTGGTGAAGCACACGAGCAGCGTGGAAAGGGAGCTAGCAAGACCGCAGGTAACGGTTTTCAACTGATAGATTCGAGCTGATTTTGATGGATCTTTCCGGAACAATTTCTGCTGATACTTTCGATCATCTGGATTCTGTCGAAACATTTTCTCGATGTCAGCTGTTACGGCGTACCGAGGCAAACGGATGTTGATAACAGTAGAGTACAGAGCTAGCTGTACTGTCGGTCCGAAGAATATAATATCGTTGAGTGACAAGCTGGCTAAGCTTCGATAGAATCCATCAAAAACGACTCGTGTTTTTGTAGTTAAACATTCAGGACGGTTAATGGCATGGTGGGATAGGAAATACTGTGGGTTACGCGACTAGCACGGATTCACCTCCCTCATATGTTCCAGACATTCATACATATTAATAAGTAACAAGATATTTGTTTGTACAAATGTAAATGTAACTTACATTTGGTTTTTCTCTACAAACTCCTACGTGCCGGCAACTCTCGATCTCTCAGGTCGGTCCTATGTTTGGAACAATAACAAATTAACTCAGAACAATCAAACTATTTTTCACAACTTACGGTAGCTACAAAACAAACACTATGACGACAATCCCTTGACGACAAGCGTTCTATGTACTAAACGGAAATCTACAAATAAGTGCACAAATAACTAAATATGAACTAATCTAATTAATTTACGTACTCATCAAAAATCACTTAGTAAACTAGACACAATTTATACACAAAATGAAAAACTGCACCATTTCTCCTCTATGAGCAGAACGAACAAGAATAGCTGCGATTATCTGTCTTGTCGGGACGTAATAAAAACAGGATTGATTCGATGGTATTCACAGAACTTCTGAACTCGCATATTTCTCCTGGCTTCTTACACTGCTGAACTTCTCAAGTATCCCTTTCTCTCCACATACTAATCTCTTGCTCTCTCTGAGCGAGGTATCAAGCGTCTGTCACTACTACTTTCAAATTGTACCTCAGTACAGAAAAGCAAAGACAATTCCTACGTCAAAATGGCGAAAGCAGTCGAACAACTACGTGCGATGGTTTGAAATTACCGCCGGCTACAACCGGAAGCAAAGATGTCTGTTATCTGATCGCATTTGTGATATGCAGATACAGATCGATTGGCCAGATGATAGTGAGTAAGATGCTGTTGGATCAATCACGATGTTGTTCTTATTGTTTCTGTGTTTAAGAGATTCTCGGGTCACTCACGAATTCCATGGAAAAAAATAATAGAATTTATAACAGACTGCGTCAAGATTTCCCCTCGTTTAATTCCAGGCCAATGGAAGCGTCAGGAACACCAGTTGTTTGCAATCTTCCATGTGCCATACAACAATGTTTGCAATCTTCCATACAACAGAGTAGATTCAGGCGTTATCGAATATAAATTTACATTAAATATCTCATTATTTCCTGCTAAATCTAGCAGTCCCTTTGGATGTGCGTTAGAGCCATTTGAATGTTTCTTTCAAACTGTGTGTGCTAGTGGTTTTCATTGAAACAACACGTTCAATAAGTACAACTTTATTCTTCAAACTATCATTAAGAAGGCCTAATTTATTTACTGGAACTGTTGTCCGGATCGAGGAAAGTTGAACATTCTAAGGAGCAATCTTTTCTTATTCATCTAATTTACAGAATTTTCATTGTGATGTTAATATCAGAGCATGTTAAATTTCAAAGGTATATCGTTTAAAATCCCCTCACTCAAATTGCTCTAACTCAATCCGTTGTATAAAATTAATTGAAATTTTGCGTATGAATAACTATGTATATTTATTCACTCTATGGGTTGATTTCATCACGTACGCAAAGTTTTCAAAATGGCGACGAAGAACAGTGCGTGCGCAAAGAGTTTTGCACGAGTACTTTAGGAACAAGGATCTGTCGCATAGAGTCATCGGAAAAAAGTTGGGAATCCCTAGTTCCACGCTGTACGAACATCCTTAAAACGGTTGAAGAACGAGCAATACGAAAAAGC
>JASCZW010008228.1:0-53412 GCA_034211315.2 Aedes japonicus
CCCTTTCCCCGTTATATGTTATTTAATATTTGGTATATTTTGTTTTGTCATTCGATTGCCTTGTGTAAGAAAACTTACCTTGTGTAAGAAAATTGTTCTTTAGTTATTGCTTCATTTGTTGTAGTGTCCAGGTTGTCGTCATGGTGTGTCATATGGTATTGCTCGCAATCATGGGCTATGGAAGAGAACAGGAGAAAGGAGAGAGGACAAGTCATCAGATGGCCACAAAACGTTGAGAAATATTCTACTGGAGAAATTTCATGAATTTTGATACCCATATTGCCAGAGTTTCCTTCTCAATATGTTCATGGCCACTCTAGGCTCCACGGGAATCTGTTACAGAATAGCCGTTACAGGAACAAGTCGGCATATGGCCCACAATAGTAGAGAAATAGTTTCTAGGAATTATTCCAAAGATTTTGACATCCATTCCCGGAAATTCAATAGATGTTTCCAAATAGTAGCTTTTTTTTACAATACTTCCTAGCGTCAAGTGTGTTGCCGCGACATGCACTGAACAATTAAAGAGTTTGAAGTTTACGATTGGCGTTATGAATTTCATTGTAGTCGGTAGACTCCTCTATCAATGACCCGTCAGTGAAGAAAGTTTTAGTAGAATCGACTTAGCCAAATTTGGCAGTAAATATTGCCGGTGCAACCATAGGACGAGGATGCTCCGAGGAACCGACATGTCGAAGTCGGAGAACTAAACATGATTGGGAAGCGGAAAATTTCCCTTTGTTTTTAAAGTTGTTTGGTTCAAAGGTCGGATTTTAATAACAAGCCGTTTTTGGGTATCACCCCAAAACAAAGAATAGACCAGTTTTATTTGGATAATTTTGAGATGGCATCTTCTGCCGCGAAAAATGAGCAATTTTGGAGTCAATGTCTGAGGAAGTGGATTGGATTCAATGTGAGAAGTGTGAGCACTGGGCTCTATTCTCTTGTGCAGGAGTGGATCAGGAGGTGTCAAGGCTGACTGGCGCTGTCAAGGACGTGCTTCCGGTAGTGCTCAGCAGCTGAAGGTTAATGGCCAAATGAGTGCTGTAGGGTCCGACAAGGGAGTTTGTTCCGATGCTTATCCAATTGATAAGCAACTGGAAGAGGAACAACTCACCAAGGTAAAGGCCTTTGCAAAGCGCATGGAGGAGCGGAAGGAGCTACTCGCTAGACAGGAGGTGTGGAAGCAAGAGCAGCTGAAGCAAGAACGGGAGATGAAGGAACCGTTACTGCGGTGAGAACGTTTTTGGCGATAGGGTGATCTATACTGAAACGAAAGAGAACGCATTGGAGGAACAGCTGCATACTAATCATGCGATACATCTTCTCTATATCTGCGAGTAAGACTCTCTTGTGTTTGCGGAACCGAAGAACAATGATGTACAGCCCTGGATAACGGGGCCGACCAAAATTGCATAATTCAGGGAACATACAGAGCTGGTTTTGCCCATGCATCGAATACGCTTCGAACCTTTGTGGTTGACTCGATTCCTTCACCACTGGGGAAGGAAGCACACTGTAGGGGGCAATTCTTCACCGGGGGGATTTGACGCATATGTCCAAGGTGGACGAGTACTGCCATCAACTCATGGTATCTTTGTTTTAGGACCTCATTCCGATCCAGCTTCCTTTCCAGACCTTCCAGCAGTCGTAGGGCATTTGATTGAGAATCGCCTATTATTTGGGAAAATCCTTCCTTTTTGGGGTATTTGACTATATATCAACTAATGTGATCCCTGGATTCTGTCTTCTTGAAGAACTCCTCACAGTACTCATTCGAAGGGGAACGGACCTTCGTGTTCACCTCCTCAATTTACCAAAATTTCTCAATATTCCTGTCAAGCGATTCTAGAGTAGACATATGAAACAGCCGAGGGTGAGAATTGGAAAACTACGATACCTTTCCCGATATCAGCCATCCGAACACGCTTTCCACTAGAGTTGGTGACGATTCGCCCAAATTTATCCGGCCATCCTTTAGGAAGGTGTAGAATTGTACAGCGCCGATAATCAAAACTCTTCTTCTGGACACATTGTAGTCAGGGTCGGCGAGATCAATGCCATCAGGAACGGACCAATTGTTCTTTAGAATTGTAACCGCAGGCAGATCAGTGGTAATGCTTCAAATGATCAAGCAATTTAAAGGAACCGAGAATTCATCGAATCGCGATCGAAATTCGGTTGAAACCGAGCCAACAGCCCGAATTCGCGATTTGCCGCCTCCGAAGATAGGTTGGTTCACTCGGTGGCTTACCAATCGCAATTGTTGGCAGAGACGCTCACTCATCATGTAATTCTCGCGCTAAGTGCTCTCTTCCGTATCCATCCACAATGATAAGAACGACTGTAGATAAGAACACATTCACGCTACGAGGGTCCGACACCGAGTTTGAGGTGCTGGGTTGTTCAGTTGATGTAGAGACCGTTTCGCCTTCACATCGTGCTACATTGGCGATTGAACGTGGTGGTTGAACTTGATCTTGGTTGAAGTTTCCGTTGCCAGTCGGGAATGAATCGAATCCAGAAAGTAGCAAGGAGTGATGGCACTTGTGGCAGACGAAGTGATCTTCTCGGAAGCAGTTACTGCATATTTTATGGGCATTCATGAGGTTTTGCCTATCTTTCAGTGACATTTTCTCGAAAACGGGACAATTTACCAGCAGATGTTGTTCGCTGCAGGCATGACATTCAGGTAGGTACGTAGGCAGGTTCTGTTGCAGCATAGGTATTGACGCGAGACAATAGAAGACCTTGGGAAGACTTTGCATAGTTAGTTTAATGTGATGGTGCGAATTGATCTGCAGTGATTGATAAGGATTCCAGTGTACGTATTTTCTTGGTTAGGAAATCTGATGTATGTGGGATCATTACCGACAAATACGAACTCTTTTTAATTACTTGAGGGTTCGCTCATCGACCCTTCAGCTAAGCAGTTGAACCAGCAAGCTTACTCCAATGCACTGTTGGTTCACTCAATCGTTTCAGAATTTTAACATGTCGTTGGAATTCCTTAACACAGATATAAACACTGATATAGTCTTTCTTTGTATTCTCCCATACGCGGGGTAACGATCTTTGATAATGTTGTTTTGAGAAGGAAATAATTTCTCATCACTCATCATCAGGCACACAATCTTTTGCCAAGCATCTCCATGCGGAGTTGGTCAAGGCATGAACGAATGCACCAGTCAAGGTGGTGCATTCGTTCATGCCTTGACCTACTCCGCATGGGGATGTTTGGCAAAAGATTGTGTGCCTGTTTCGAAATACTACCTCCGCTTAATTTCAAACTACTTCTATTCAATTTTCACTGCCTGCCGTGCGCTAATGGAACTATCAATACTTTCTCTTAACAACTTTGTTCTAGCAAAAAAATGCTGTCTACTCATAGAGCCTCATGGTGATGAGAAATTATTTCCCAAAACAACATCATCATAGATATAAAGTTTTATTGACGAAGAAATTGGTGAAAAGTTTTTTCTCGATTGATCGACGCATCTCGAAATTATGGATCATGGAACATAAGAAAAGAAAATTAATTGTGCACACACATCTAGAGAATCCTTCGTGGTCTGCCTCAAAAATAGCAAAAGTGTTAAAATTCCCAAACGTCAACGATGTGCCGTGTAATCAAACGTTACAAAGATACTCTGAGTGTGGATAGAGCACAGCTCATCTATCATAAAAGTGGCACTAGGGACAAAGAGCTGGGGAAAAAGACGTTTAAGTACGTGAAAGGCAATCCAGGTGTCTCCATGGGAAAGAAATACGATTCCAAGTTTTCCACCGGTCGTAACATCCTTTCAAGAGATGTCTTTTGAGATATAAGTCTTTTTGTGCCAGTAAACATCCGAATCGCTCCCTGAGACAAAATTTAGTGGCCAAAAAGCGAGCACGATTACTATATGAATGAATTTTTACGAAATTCGATGGATTTTAATGGATGACAAAACATATGTCAAAATGGATTATAAACAAATCCCCAGACGAACGAACTGGTCGTGGGGATGTTCCTTCCAGGTATACATTTGTTTTTGCTGATAAGTTTGTTCGGAAACTAATGATTTGGCAAGGAATCTGCAGTTGTGGCCTTAAAACCAAGGTTTTCATCACATCTCACACAATGACGTCGAAGGTTTACATTAAAGAGTGTCTGAAAAAGCGGATTTTACCCTTCATTCGGCAACACAAGACCAACGTTATGTTTTGGCCGGATCTAGCCAGCTGCCACTACCATAGACTAACTCTAAGACCAGTAGGTCCCATACAAAAACGATTTTTTTCTTGGCTCAGTCAGTACTAGAACATCGTCCCAAGCTCGGTCCCAAGCTCAATAATGCACCCCTTATAATGAACTCACATGAACACACTCTCAAATACTCTGTCAAAATAACACAGCAAATCAAAACAAAGGCGCAAATTTATATCACAAGGTGCTGGCTTCAAGGTGTAATTCGGACCAAGGGGTTCTACAACAGTGAACCAATTTCAAATCACTAGTTACATATTGATTGTTGCCACTACTCTAAGGAGGTACTAGAATGGTATGTTGCAAACAATTTTAATTTCGTCGCCAAAGAGATTAATCCTTCGATTTGCCCTGATTTTAGACTGATCGAAAAATATTGGGCAATTGTCAAGCGAAAACATTGAGGATGCGGTAAAGAAGTGAAAAATGCACAAAAGATGCGTTGAAAGTGGGATCACAATTAAAGTGCGTAATGGTGTGTAATGTAAATGTAATAATTTGTTTTATATCGTTTGAAGGCTGAATAAATACCCTTTTGTTTGACGTTTTGATCATCCGTGTATGTTGTTTATTTCTTGAGTTATGATCACTTGAATGCGTCCAAATTTACTTTGAATCGGGCTTTGGCAAGCATTTTTGAATCCTAAAGAGTTTGAGCTGTTCAGTGATTCCATGCATCTGTATTCACCTGTAACTAGAAATTAGAAGAAATATAAGTATTTTCCATTTAATTCCAACTAGTCGAGCTATTAGTACGAGACAATGAAGAAGTCTGCACATTGACGAAATACGCGTATCTGTCAAAATAAGCAAAGGTAGTTGGAATTAAATGGAAAATACTAATTTTTCTTCTGATTTCTAGCTAAGCATTTTTGGTTGAAACGTTATCGCTTGCAAATGTTCGGAAACCTATCCAACAAGGATTGCCATGCGACACTGTAGTTTGCCGCGGTGATTGTCGGAGACTCAATCAACTGGAAGAAATCGACAAAAAAGAAGGACGGAGATACAGGAATTTCTGGATACACGGGATGACAGCCGAAGAGTGGATTAGGGAAATGAATGTGTTGAGGATCGTTAAACATTCGTTCCAGTCTTAATTGGTAGTGTGATTGTTGCAATCATGACACCAATCGAATGGTGAATTGCAGGAACTAGTGCTACAGTTTGTGCTGGGGTTGGTGCGGGGGAGGTATCAATGATGTTAGACTAGCTTTGATCCGATAGTATTTCTCTTCTATTTTTGCCCTAATGCTCGAATTGCTTTTCACGAACACATTCGACTCATCACACGTTTCATATTCACCTTGAATGCCCTCGAAGCTCTCCTTCAGCCGGTCCAGTCGATGCAAACATATCGCTAAATCTTGCAAGTCTCGTTCTGGGTCGTAGCTATCCAGAAAATCCTCGATGCGACGGATGGAGTTCACGCAGTTTCGTCGCTTTAGTTCCTTCTACTTCACCTGCTTTTCCGCCATCTTGTAGGCTGATCGAATTCCAACGAATAGCTAGACCGAAAGGGCCCAGGAAGTACCGCGATGGTAATTGGAATAATTTGACAGACACTCACATGTGCCTGTCCAAAGACAGGCCGTGTCTATTTAATTAGACTGGAACCTCCAACACAACCTCGATTCACGGACGTGGGTTGCTTTGACGCTCAAGATCGGCTAAAGTGCGACTCGACGGGTACGCCAATGTGGATGATACGGCAACCAAATTCAATCTGGACCTATGGATGGAGTCACTATCACAGCACCTTGTCAGTGCTCCGTATCGTAGGAAACCAGTTCCGGAGTGGGAAGGACCCGACACAGCAGCAGCAACCACGTGCCAGCAAACAGCAACAGCAACAATTGAAATGGTCTGAAATTAACCCATAAAACCACCCAGGAAGCATAGTACAAGGATAGGGAGGAATGGGCAGATACTCACATGTACCTGCAAAAAAGAGGCCTAGTATATTTTGTACGGTACTGCAATCCTGTGGGAACTCTTCCGACAGGTGATGGGGTTAGGCTGATCAATGTGGGCGCAATCCAGAAACATGTGATCCTGGTAACGGCACCAAAAATGTTCTGAAAGGGATCGAATCACGGGCAACCAATAAACACTGATCACTAAATGACGCGAATACTTATCGAACACCTATTTTATTTAACACAGTCAAAAAACCTTTATTGAATGTGACTAGGTTTAAATATTAGCTGGCTAAAGGGTGTATTCGATAAAAATGGCACACACATATATACTCATCAAAATAAAACTGATTATCGGATTTTCTTGAAATTTTCAGGGAATGAAGAACTACTAATGAGTTTTGATTTACAACATTTGTTTTATTCAATTTCGTCTCCCATCCCGAATGCCCGCACCTTCCTTTTCACTCCACCCATCAAATTTTGTACAACCGATTTTCCCAGTGTTTTTGTTGTTTTTACCCAAATTTTCTTCAATTCTAGCTCTGTTTTTATAGTTTTGGGATGTTTGCGAAGTTCCGTTTTCATAATTGCCCTGAATTTTTCAATTGGACGAAGTTCCGGTGAATTTGGTGGGTTCATATCCTTTGGCACAAAATTGACTCCGTTGGCTCGGTACCACTCCAATACGTTTCGAGCGTAGTGGCAGGATGCTAGATCAGGCCAAAACAGAGTTGATCCTTTGTGTTTCTTAATGAATGGCTAGAGACGCTTCTTAAGGCACTCTTCCGTGTAAATCGCACCGTTTATTGTTCCGGAAGTGATGAAGGGAGCACTTATTTCACCACATCCGCAAATCGCCTGCCAGATTAGAAACTTCTTTGCAAATTTCGATAGTTTCTTCTTTCGAACATCCTCCGGAACATCGAACTTCGACTTGGCAACGAAATATTCTTGCCCAGGAAGTTGACGGAAGTCGGCCTTGACGTATGTTTCGTCATCCATCACGAGGCAACCGGATTTGGTGAGCAGCTTCGTGTAAAGTTTCCGGGCGCGGGTTTTCGCAGTGATGTTTTGTTTTTCATTCCGGTTTGGGGCTTTTTGCACTTTGTAAACATGTAACCCAGCACGCTTCATGGTTTTCTGCACAAAACCGACTGACACCTTAGACTTGTTAGCGACATCTCGAATTGACATGTTTGGACGGTTCTTGAATTGTTGTACGACTTTCCTGGCTATTTTACTGTCCATTGGACCACTTTTACGACCACTCCCTTCTTTCCTTTGGACACTCAGACGCTCCTTGAAGGTTCTTATTACACGAGACACAGTTGTATTTGCAATTCCAAGCCTTTTAGCAATCCACCGGTGGGACGCCCCTGGATTTTGATTGTGAGTGCACAAAATTTTCTCACGGACAATTTCTTGTTTCGACGACATGACTGGAACTACTGAATGTATACAATGAAACTTGGTAGATGTAAATTATACACTATGGATAAGATCTACTCAAATTTCTAGGTTTTTTACTCATACGATTCAAAAGTTACAGAAGATTTTGTGTGTGCCATTTTTATCGAATACACCCTTTACAAACTGGTGACCGGTATGCCTGAGCGACAAGAGAAAAGAGGAGGGGATATAGAGAATTGCCAAAAATTTACAGACAAAGCCGGCGTTCTTTCTATACAAAGACGGACACATTTGCGTATCATTTGCATATTGCGATCTAGAAGGAGATGGAATTCTCCTGTAGCTAGAATACAAGGTTGAACTAACCCGTAAAAGTAAACTAATGTCGTTTTCGGTTTTAAACCTGGGGCAGGTCTGACTCTGACTCGCAATAACCGAAAGAAAACGGATACAGAGTCGAGTCAGTATGATGGTACTAGTGCAAAACGTAAACATAAACAAACATAAACATTTCATTTTGACAGTTCATGTTTTTGTGTATTGGTGAATCCCGGTTGGACCTCGAAAAAAGTTGAGAGCGAACCTCATCGATGTTGTGTCGGATCCAGAGCGGATCCAGGTCCAACCCGATTGAATAAAAAAAAAACGTTTTGACAGCTGTTAGGGCGGACCTAGGGCGAACCCAGATCGGCAATCGAACGATACGTTCGTCTTGACGTGAGAATCTTGGGATCTAAATCAGTACAGAGTACGCTGCCTGACATCGGGTCACTAGATTTGGTTCCCCATCCTTAGGCTTTTTAAATTGTACTTGTAGTTGTAGTTTAAATTGGTTGGTAGGTTATCATTATTTTTAAATTTTATATTCAAAACTAATAATGCCATTTGTTCTGGTGTCTTCTAGCTGAGAGGATCAGTGAGGAGCCAGCGTTAGACTGACAGCTGGCGGGCAGTTTATGGCCAATAGTCGATAGCGAGGCAGCGCATGGCAGTAAAGTGAAACAATCAAAGAAGTTTGAGAAATGAGGAAATGGGCACCATTCAAAGTCGTCCTGTGTAGGATCATCTAATTCTATTATTTTCGCTGATTACCTATTGTTTGATTGGAATTTCTCGAACCTACCGATCAATTTGCTCGACAATTGGATATTGACTAAACTGCTGACACCAAATGAAGTACATACTTACAACAAAATAATAAAACAACTGAAACAACGTCAACACTAATCATTTTTTTACAATCCTGCAGTTAACAATCAATATGCAACTAGCGAACCCCTTGGTCCGAAATACACATAGAAGCCAGCACCTTGCTATACATATTTGCGCCTTTGTTTTGATTTGCTGTGTTATTTTGACAGAATATTTGAGAGCGTGTTCATGTGAGTTCATTATTAGGGGCGCATTATTGAGCTTGGGACCGAGCTTGGGACCGATGTTCTAGTACTGACTGAGTCAAGAAAAAAATCGTATTTGTTCGGGACCTACGGGTCTTAGAGTTAGTCTATGCTGCAGTGCTGCAGGGGCAAGCGAATTCAAGTGTCCTTATATTAATTTCCACCAGTGTATATAATTTTCGCAATTCGGGAAAAGGTTGCTAGACAATTGATAACAAATTTGGATCCTCTTTAAAAATTTGCACAAAAAGTCCAGATCGTGACGTGCCACTAACTCACCAGGTTAGTTGACATTTAATAAATATTTTAACGATATGGCAAGATACAGGCGTCTGTTGTTGTTTTGATTATATAGATTTAGCTTTCTTAGCAGTTGAGGCGCTGTGAAATTGCATTTTCTTGATTATAGTAATTAGCTGATCAGGAACGTCTCGTAAACACCATTGCTTATATGATTCTCAAACGTGTTAAGAGGCCTTAATCGGATGTCTATGTTAGATAAATTGGCTCAATTTCACTTATTTTCTGCTATAAAAGAAAAAAGATGATCACAAAATAGTAAACCGCACGAGAAAAGAAATTTACAATCGATTGATGCAAAATACTCGTCAATCTTTAAAGAAATGGCGAAATTATTAATGCTCACGATCTTCAATTTTCCTTAACATTTGATCCTCTAGATTTAGAATTTCATTTTGCACTTTTATACATGTCCCTAAGTTATAATTGACGTCAAAAATGCAAGTTATCAAGGTCCACTAACGCCCGAGTTTGTTTTATTATGTCCCGCAAAACAAGTTCGGTCAAACAAATCATCCTATCAGATCAAAAGCACCGCCTAGCAAGATGGATTGTCACCCTTTGGACATTGAAGACCAATGAATGCTACGTCGAATGAGCAACCCCCACCAACCATCTCACAGCATGGTCGTATTTGTTTATGAAAATGCATCCCCCACTTAAAGTACAGACAAAAACTTTCTCGGCAGCAGATTTAAACGCGCAGACATCGACCGGCGCCACGGCCAACCTCGATCTTTGCCGTTTGCCCGGTCGCGTCTCGGCTTTCCGTTTCTTCATCAACGATTGCCTATGGGTAGGCGTTTTACGACCCTGTAGACAAAGTTTATAATTTCGCTATCATCGACGGACACCTGATGCGTTTTCCTTTCAGCGGAAGGAAGCGAAATCAACCCAATCAACAATCCGCCAAATTGATCATTCCTCAACAACGAATGGGCTATTTATGGACGGTAGTATTACCGGTAGAGAACTTTTTCCTGATCTTTCCTTTCGCTCGGATGTTGCAACGTGACTAACTATCTATGGTGGAAGCCTTTTTGTCCGATTATTTTTATCAAGTACCGAGTGCGGCTCTCATGCGAACTAGAGCTCCGAGCCGATGACGGCCGTTCAAGGAGCATCGCTTCGCAAATGGGTGCGGGACTCTGGCACGTCGATGACCGACAGTTGCATTGAAATCGATCAAATCTGCTCAAAACAAAGTTAGATAATGGGGTAGGGTGAGTGTAATCGCCGAATGCAGCAGAGTCGGCATCCGGCCGGATGAACCGAAGATCTGTCGTTGTTCCGAATGATTCGGCTTCGTAGTATTCGTCTTCGTTGCAATCGTGCTGCATGACATTGAGTAATAGGTATTTTAAAGCAATTTTCAATTGTTTGGTAAAATTTAATCGATCCACAGCGGGCGGTGCAAGAGGAAGTATCCAAGCGTTGAACACCGGTGTGTCGCTCAGAAGTGAACTAGGTTAGTGGGTTACAGGCTGCTAGAGGATGGATGTTAAAGTAGATGCCCAAGAGATGGCGTTGCCGCCGATTGAGTCGTTCAAGAACTGCGAATACCATGTACGAGTTAGCGGAACTACGGCGCTGGACAAGCGGGTCATGTCGTTTGTGGATAATTTGTGGGGCTTCGAGGTGACTGGAGGAGTTGATCAGTACGAACCGTTGACGGTGATCTCGGTGAGACGGGAAGGCTTGGCAAGACGGGCCGGCATTCGGGTTAACGATGTGATTACCATGATTAACGAAACGTCAGCGGATAAGCTGACTCTGGCGCAGGCTCAGGAGCTGATAGCAGAATCTGGCAGGACGGTGAAGATCTTTGTTAGAGGGTGAGTTCCTGGAAAAAGGGGCCCAGTGTGGGAGAAGATGGTTAATGGTTTCGTTTTTTTTTGTAGTGATGTGGAAGAAGAAAGCGAAGATGAGATGACCGTGGACTATTGGTTCAAACCTTGTAAGTATTCTAGGATCCAGCTGCTGTTGATCAGCCATCTAAGTGTCTCAGATCACGCTTCATTCGGACAATCCATTGATCAATCGAATCGTACGAAGACAATAGAAGATGTGATTGGTGACCACAGTGTCTCTCTTTCTCCCTCTCTCATCCGACCCTCGAGACTATCTCATCCTTTCAATGTCCTATCCCATCCCACCTATCCACATCACCCTAAAGAACAGTGATCCACTCTTGTTGATCGAAAGATGGTTTCTTCTCCTCAGTGAGCGAGGCCGATCGTGCAATGCTGGATTGGGAAGCTCGTCGGCGAGCTAACCGGAATGTAAGTCCGATCCTAACCTTTAGCAACCTTATCGCCAGTATTCCATTAACTGATCTACTTCGATTTCAGCCGGGCAAGTGGAACGGACTGTGGCCATGGAACGATCGCAGAAAGGTAGTTTACAAGTAAGTATTCCCGTCGATGACACCGCCGTTGACGACTACGACGACTACTACGACGTCTACTGATCGAAGATGACGAAGACTCACTACTGACTTCGCGGGCGTGGATGAAAATAGCCCCAGATGCGGTAACGAATGCGGAACTGACGAAGAGGGATCGTTTGGCAACGGTCCCTTGCCAATTGGTGAAAACAAATACATTGTTGTTGGACAAATGCATTGGTTTTGCCTAAAGGAAGGCGCAGGAACTTATGTTTTCGTTTTTGTAATTGCATCTTTTTTAGGGAATCCAACTGTTACATGGTACCAAGTGTAGCGGAAGAGAAACGTGATCGAGAACTCAAGCTTCGTGTCTCGGAAGCCGAATACAAGCAACACCTGGAGAATGAGAAGGCAGCGGCTGATAAGAAAGCTGAGGAACAGCGGCTGGAAGAAGAACGGAAAGCCGAAGAGGAACGACGGGTCGAGGAGGAGGCTTTCTTTACGAAATTCGAGGCTGAGCAGAAGCGATTGCAAGAACAGGACCCGCAAAAGGCTGAAGAAGCTGACCAGTACATCGAGGAACTCATGGAGCAACAGGAGCAGTTGCTAACGGCGACTGAAGAGGACGAAGTGAGTACCGACGTCCTTGAGGTAGAGGCCGTGCAAGAATCGCATGAAGAGGAAGATGCTGCAGAGTAAGATAATCGTATCCGTAATCCACCTAGGCTTAAGTAACTGAACATTCGCGCAATGTTTGATATTTACATGTAAATAATAAACATATTTACCATTTATTTTGCAAACAAACGCTGTTTTGTACTCCAAATTAGTCCCTCGAATTCCCTTCCGAACCCGAACATCATATCCCTGAAAATCCGCCGATAGTTTTGACTCGACAGAAGTACAGAGTGACGGGAGGAAGAGAGACAAGAGTGCATGTGCGGTTCTAAATTTATCGCCGATTGATCGCGAATTGAACTCATCGCAGTAGGCGACGGAGGCACAAGGAAGCACGTTGTCCCCGTTACCGACCGACACGAGGTGGCGGCAGAAAACGAGTACTGGCTGCATCAAGTGTCTGGCGACTATTTAGTGACGATTGTACAGATCAGATATACTTTGCATACGGGACGATTAACACACGTATCGTGATTGTGCTCCATCGGAGTTGATTCGGTTCATTTTTCTGGTGAAAGTTTAGGGAAAGTGCCCTCTAGAAGGGTCGTTGGACTTGGATCCATTGTGTGGATTTAGTGTTCTTAAAGATCGGAACATTTGAAGACACATAACCGGTGGAATCAGTGCACAGACTACCTAGGACACGCGAATACGTAATCGAATTCATTTGTGTGTGTGTGTGAAAAGTCAGACCGTCGAAATGCCCGAATTTGTGATTGAAAAACGCAATATTCCAGTGCTTACGATCGCTTCCAACAGTGGAGACAGCGCAGGCGGTAGCAGCGGTCATGGAAGTGGTGAAAATGCACTCGGATTCCGGATTACCGGTGGAGCCGATTTCGAAATGCCAATCACGGTGTTTCAGGTGAGAGGAACTGCGATGGACGACGAACTTCGCCAAAATAGTACGGGAGCATCGTCGGTCGGTCGGTCGGTCGGTTATCATCTGGTAGACGTGCGAAAATTTACGGGAAGATGCTGTTCCGTGTAAAAATAGCCTTGGGATCCGTCGTCGTTTCGCTGTCGGCCGCATCTGTCGTCTGTCTTTTGGCACGAGTGGTGCGTGTTGTTCGCAGGAGCACCACGCATCTGTAACGTATGTTCGAGTGATTTAAACGGGCGGCGCGCATAACCTAGGATCATGTGAAAGTGGTTGAGATTCGTGAGGAATCGTATGCAAGGTTGCGTATAAGATATTATCGTCGCAACTGAAAAACGGAAAAACTCACTAGCGCCAAACGATTTTACTCTCGTCCTGTACGATTGAACTGTAGCGCAACTAGTGCGCTGAATAGCGCATCTGGAGTGCTACACAGCGCACTAGATGCGACAATCTGTTGCCATACGGAAAAAGCAGTTTAATTGATTTGCGCGAGTGATTTTTCCGGTTTTGAACTGCAACGAGAATAATATGCTTGAGGCGCGTGCGCTGTGCGACGAATAATAAGCTAGATGGATGAGGAAAAAAAATGGATTAGCAGATTCGGGTGGTTGGATGAATGTTTTCTTGTGAAAAAAGAATTACGTACTTTTGTCTTTCTTGTGCCTACTATATTCGAGTTTATATTTTCAGATCAAGTTTTAGGGTAGGGAATGGCTTTTTCAGGAGTGACTGTTTTAATCAGTTGTAAGGAAATAGGTACAAAACTCCTACATTTTCCAAAATTATTTCACTTTTAATGATACGAACATAAGCTCTTTTTATCGGTTAATGATTCAATGTATAAATTATGCTAGTAATCAATTTATTACAGTCATTTTGAAGATATAAATACATCATCTAGAAAACCATCTGTTTTCTACCTGTCGAACTAGTTCGCTCAAAGTTGCCTTTGTTTGCATTGTTTTGCATTTATTCGCGTGTACCGGAGGGAATGTCTTCATCGGCTCTTTCTCACTTCTAGGCTTGTTGTCAGAATTTGATGTTGAACAACTTCATATTTAGATGTTCTGAAATCACTTTTTATTTCATGTGTCTTCCAGTCATTTAAGGTTGATCTATTTTTATGATAATATTGTTCATGATCTGGCCCTATCATATGCAATGAAGCAAATTGTTTCGGAGCTGTCCGAAAGCACTCAACAATAAATAACACTTCGCTGTTGAGCGGCAGCTATGGCTTCACTGTTGCCTTTGAGAGAGCACAGGTTTCCTGAAGCCTGCAGTCTCTTACATTTCGACAAAGATTTTTGATTACGGCCTAATTGACAAATGGAAACAATGGCTTTTTCCGCGAATTTCTCGTCATTGAAAACTCGCCTAATCAATCCACCACGGTCATTAAGAAGAGGAAGAGTTCACTTATCCGATAGAATTAGAAACTTACATGGGTAGCCTTTGTGGCACGATAAATTTACGGAAGAAGCCATTGTTTACGTTTGTCAGTTAGGCCCAAATGAACAATCTGTGTCGATTTGTTTATTTTTGAAGTGAAACTGGATGGAACCCTTCATCCATATGTTCTATAGATTAGCTTAATTATCACTTTACGTTTTTGAGACTAAAATTCACAAGCAAAACACAAACAATAGATGCTTCAGTGGAGGAACCATTCTTGAAAAATTCACGCCTAAAGTCCTAATAGTATTTGAGGTTTGTGCTCAGAAAACTTCATAGTGAGTGGAACTTGATACCTTGGTCCTTAATATGTCCTTAGGCGAAGCATGACGTTTTTCGTCACAGTCGTTTTGTCTAACATTCCTGTGAGAGTAAATGAAATAAGAAATACACATTGCCAATTTAAAGATTAATACCAAACTAAAAGTTACGTCTGATGATGATGATGATGAGATACTACCATCTATTGTAGCAAGGTAACTTTGCAGTGGAATAATCTGAAAAACGATTTGATCAGGATTCTATTGTTGTTTGTGATCATCAAGCTCCTGTATGAAGGGCCAAAAACGTTTGGGTGGGCCCGTAAGCAGAGACACTTGCGCGAATCCCGCGAATATAGGGAAGAGAATTTCCATCCAAAAGCAAGTTCACACCCACAGCACTAGAATCGAGATTGACAGAATAAACCCAATAGATGGGGTCGACGAGCCCGCCTTCGTTCCGCGAAATGTTAACAATAGGGAGGAGGCAGTCTCATGCTCCCTGTCCAAATCGTTTCACTTAGGTGCCCTGATGGTCCCTCCTTTTTCCCGTTATATATTATATCGTGGATATTCAGTATATTTTATAGTGGTCATTTGATTGCTTACCTTGTGTTAGAAAATTTGGATGAAAGTAAAATTGGTTAGGGTTTATACCGTTCTTGACTTATTGCTCTGTGTTGTCTCGATGTTACTGCTTTTGAAGAGTTGACTTTAAGATGACCATATGATATTGCTCGCGGTCATAGGATAGGGAAGAGAACAGAAAGGAAAAAGGATTAGTGATTGGGAGATTTTCGTGGTGATATTCTCACAACGGCCGTTCAGAATGATTCGACTGATGCATATAAGAGATCATTCCCGTTAAGTTTTCGCTCGTTTACTCAATTCCATCATGTTTGATTATAGATTACAAGAAACGTTTTAAAACGTGCTTCATTAGGAAATATCAGGGCAATGATCCCCCATCGCATCTTCAAGTGATCATTACAAGCTGTTCATTTGGTCCAGGCACTTTTGAATGTTGGTGGAGCATCCGATTCACACAAGAAATCTGCCGCGACCAACTCGTCAGAACGCGCCCATACCCCTTTCTGAACCGAAGGGCAGGGAACAAACTAAAAGTCACGTCTGTCTCATAAACTGCGAGTAGACGCGTTTGTGATCATAGCAATCGACATTTTTAGGTTGATTGTTTTCGAGAGTAGATGGGTAAGACGAAGGAGCGGGTTGAGGAAATTGACGTTTGCAGCAAATCGTGAACTGACTTATTTCATTTTGCCTTCGCACTCATTCAATATTGTTAGTTTATGTACGGTTTGCGGAGCTGTAGAAAACGTGTTCATGATCGGAAAACAATCCAAATGCTTTTAATAAGTCCCTGCAATTGGGAACCCTTTTGCACAGCTATGCAATTTTTGAGTCTACTGGAACAGACATATAATGTACAGCGTTGAATTCATTTAGTCTAGTACGTGTTTTTTTTAGTACTGGATTAAAGTATTTGACAGTTCGTACAACGGTCAGCGTTGTATGTCTGTCCCAGGCATAATGCTCGTTTCTGATGGTATGTTACAATAGATCAGAAGTAAGCAGAGGGATTAACGTCTAAATATTGGCAGTTCTAATTATAGATCACATACAGCGTCATCAAATGACCCAGGGGCTAAATAAATTGCGTTCTAATGGGACGTTAGGTTAGCATAAGTAAATGAGTAGGTATGTTAGAACATGCTATGATTCGCTTTTTGGAATATATTTGGCTGCCCTGGAGAGGGACGTTTGGTTTAAATGTTGGTATGATGAAATGGCAACGATTGTGCTGGCTCTAGTGATTGTGTTGATATGATCAAACAGCTGCAGTCCATTATCCATTGATCACTTTACAGATTATTCAGGGTCTGTTTGTGAGTTCAAAGTCAATAATTTATGATATTTTTGTTAGTTGATGGTGAGCCTGAGGATGAGCATGATTGACCGCCTGAGGTTGCTACTCCGTTGTTGCCAGATCAGCTGTATTTACACAGAGAACCAGCAGATGATGCTTGGGACTAACATACATCTTCAATGTGTAAATATTGGTGATCCCAAACTAAGCTTCATTGGACGCTGCGGAATCCACTGCACTTCCACGAGAAATCACTGGGATTCTGGATAACAGGATTGGGTAGCAACAGGGTTCGTTTTGGTTAACGATAAGCTGTCGAGTTAAATATTTGAAAATAAGGAGCAATTTTCGATTTGAATCGATTTAAACCAACAGCAAGGATCCCAAGTAGCACACTACGATCATAATTAGTTGTTGTAACTTGATTATAACTTAGCAAGTCATATTTATGTTTTCTCAACCGAATGGCAACATGTGTGCTACTAGGGATGCTATTGGGGCCAGTCACAAAATGTAATAGTGGTTTTTCATTGGGAAACTAGATGTTTTACAATGCGGGAAAGCCGATTTGGACCGATTAAACCAACAGTAAGGATGCTATTGGGGCCACTCACAGAGTGGTATTTCATTAGGAAAACAAGGCAGTTCATCTCAACGCCTGAGCGTCAACTTGGACCGATCTACCGTTGATTCCATTGAAAATTTTACCAATAACAAAAATTTTACTAACTTATACAGACAACAGGCTATAGTTGGGGACAAATACAAAAATTTGTCCCTAGCATTGGGTTCACGGTTTAAATAGTTGTTATTTTATCTATGTGAACAGTTAGTTTATAACTTGTGGGTATTTTCTGTACATCTAGGCTGCATTATTCGGGTAATTGGTACAATTTAGCCAAATTTAGATCATTCGAAGATCATGGAGATAATCTGTTCAGCTTAACCAGTAAAAACTTAACCAGTGCCTTAAAAGTCGAGAAAATCGAAAATTACATGGAAGTGAACAAAAAATCAGTCGTCTTGTAGGCAATGTAATTTTGTTCATTATCGCTAACTTAATTACATATTTGTGCATAGGCCGAATGAAGGAGCTTGGCTAACATTATTTCCCCTTACCCTACATTGATTTTTCAAAAGTGGAACAATTTGAAACAATGTTTATTCTGTAATATTTTAAGGGGTGGGTAACACACCAAAGTCACGAGATGAAATCTCTCCCCCATAATTCACATCATAAAAGTACCCAAAAGGTGTTTACACCACGTTCAATAAATTCTCATGCAAGTTGAAACTACTTTTATTCCTTATTGGCACAGCATGAATTTTGGCCAGCTTCAACCATTGCTCAAAGCCATATCATACGGCACGCATGACTTCCGTTGGCATCTTGTCCTATATTTGCTAGATTACGGACTTGAATTTGGCCAATATTGATGTCTTGTGCTCGTTCATCTTTGAAAACATGTATTGCGATACAAAAAAACTTCAGTTGATTGAAATCTTCTTTGGCCAAAAGTCCGTTCAATTCTCGCTGTACTTTTGGGTCTTGTGAACCAGTATTTCCTCAAGATAAGGTAATCTTGGATACACTTAAGGTCCACCGGTACTAATTACCTTATTGGAATTTCTCACCAATGTGGTCTATCAAAGGTCTTTTGATCTAGGCAAGAGAATGAAGGAAGCACGTCTACGTCCGAGCTCTATCCAATAGATAATGAATATATCATCGTTTATTCTTCGCGTGATAGATCATTGCACGATGGCTTCATCAATGCAGTTTTGACAGTTCAGGGAGCTTGTGTGGACTTTCGGTAAGATCGGTTTGAGATTTTGTGCTCTGAATTTATAACGATTAAAGTAAAATTGCCGGAAAACAGACACCAGTGCTTATTATCACATCATTGCTTGGATCTAATCGTACAGAAGTCGGAAAACGCCAATGAAAAATTTCGTTTGAGCGGTCCAAATTCTAACACCTTGTAAACAAGCTCCCTGAACTGTCAAAAAAGTGTGGTTAATACATTCCGTGCAATGATCTAAAGCTTATCACTGTTATAAAACTCTTTAGCCCACAGTATATTAACTATATTATTTATACAAAGTTCGATCCCGCTAATGCGGATACTACATGTACCAGCTCTGAACAAGATTTCCCGTATGGCGATAGTGCTCCATCTTGCTCGAATAAGTAATGGTCCGGACACTTGGTTCAATAACTTTGCTCAAAACTTCCTTTTCATAATAAATTACATTAACCTCAACGCCGCAAATGAGCGGTGATTTATCACGGTTGTAAATTCCAACCCAAGCGCTGACCAACGCCGTAGATTTGGAACCGTGCAATGTTCCTGTAACTATCTAGCACATTTCTCGAAGTGGAAGCCCACGATCTGTCATTCTGAACGTTGGGGAATTGCTGCAGGATAAATAATGTTTCGTCAAAAAAGACGAACTCCTCCCTCACACTTCCGAAATGCTAAATTTTAGTGCCCTGTGACCAGGGCCCTACACGGACAGAAATGATGCATGATTGATATAACTTTTGCCATAGTTATCCCAAGCTTCGAAGATATTCTTGACATAGTTAATTTAAATGGTTGTTTGAAAATGATTTGATGTTTACATCAAGCATATATTTCATTTGAATCAACGTTATTGAACATCAACCATTAAATGCTTAAATCAAGCATACATGTCATTATTTGAATCCGTGTTTATCGTTGAATCACTCATACTGGAAGGTTAAATAGGGCATATAGCAGCTCTACTGAGCCTCGTGGCTGCAAACCGCACTCAACGACAAAGCGAAGGAAAAAAAATATCATGGCGGCGGCAGATCATTCGGTTGACTTGGACGACGACCTGGTTGAAGAGTTTTATGTTGACGAAGAAGTGGTAGAATTATTGAAAAATCCTTTGGATTATCCGCGGTTGGCATCGAAGAGTTTGTAGGTATGTAAGCAAATTGTAACTATTCTTTAAAGTAGTTTTAATGAATTTTGATTTCAGCTAACGGGTACGACATTGATGCACTACGATTAGAGCATGAAGAAGTCGAATTTGCTGTCCACTCCTAGGGTCGCATGTTGATAAGAATGATATTTTCAATTTTCAAACATTGTTATATGTTGTTTAATTTCATAATATCCAAAGAATATAGTGCTAATTGAGTAAACGTTCCTATAATGGTGGTATTTTAGTGCAAAATGTTCCAATTAAAACATATTGCACTAAAATACCACGATTCATCGTGAATTTAACGATTTTTTTGATTTTTGGTACCAACCATAACATCATTTGAACGAATCTCTGTGTATGCTTAAACCAACCATCCGATACCATTAGTTCAACCCTCAAAATAAGGTCAAATTAAACATAAACATTATTGAATTTATCAGGAGAATCAGAGAGCTGTCAAATCATCAACAATGAATATTGTTGATTTTAGCATAATATGGTTGATTCAACCCTGTTTCATGCTCTAATTAGATCATCAATTCTGTTTAATTGAAGCTTCCATTATTCTTCGATCTATTGTATTATGCTTGAAACAATCTCAAAAAAGTATTATATAAAAGTCAATGCACAAATATGCTTGATCGGGACCGGAATATTATTGATATGACTTTATTTTTTTCTCCGTGTACATCGTCGAAGCATTAAAATGAAAATGAATCGCTTTTGTATTCATTTCACTCCACTTCAATTAGCTTTCGTGTAGTGAATAAATCTTATATCGAATTCGATTTTGAACCTAGGTTGGAACCAGTTCCAACCTGCGATACCCGAATTTATTGTCAGTGCGAACTTCAATCCGATACGAGTTACAAATAAAACCATACACACTGACGTTTAACACACAACAAGCCGATTCAATTTTGATACCCGATCCAGTAGGAAAATGGATCAAAAACGAATTCGCTATTACTTTCTCCGATTCACTCCCTATTTACTTCCTGTCAAACGTGAGTAAGCTTAAATTCATTTGCGATCTAGCCACCGTCGAAAGCGTTTCAATTGAAATTCAGGCTTGCTTCAAACGACGTGGTGAACGACCGTGAATCAACTTAGTTGAAATTGATTTAATTTCATCCTCCCAACCCGAGCACAACGAAACATTCGTGCCAGTGTTGCTAGAAGTATTGTCATTTGACGATGACGACGCATTGCTGTAACTTTACTCGATCAAAAGCTACCCGAGCAGAGGCGTTGCTGATTGATACTGCGGTGACTTATTGAGATTGCATTTCTACAATCTACAACGCTCAGAACGGAAGAACCATAACCAGGGATGAGCTCGTTCTAACTAGATTGGCAACGATAGGTACATTTTAACAGATTATTTATTTTGTGACGTCACATCGGTTAGGGTACTTGCTGTTTTCAGTGAAGACTGTTTGTGTTGTTGTTGTTTCGTTCGTTGTTGTTGCATTATTTATGGTTGTTGTTGCCGTTGTTGATACTGTTGTTGTTGTAGTTGTCGTTGTTGATGCTGTGGCTGTTGTTGTTGCTTCTTCGTTGTTACTGTTGTTGTTGTCGTAATCCCGGTACACCGGGTGGGTGGTGGTAGCCGTTGTTGCTACTGTTGCGTACGAAACTTGTGCCGATAGCGTTGCTGTCGATGTTGGTGCTGATTTTTCGCACCTTCACCATGTAATTGAGCAATAGATCAGTGCACGCAGACGTCAGTCGGTTCAGTCCGACAAAAATTTGACACTTTTGGGTGGTTTGTTCTGGATACCTATGCGCAAGTACGACAACTCTCGACAACTCTCTAATGGATTCCATAGTTACTAATTTGAGTTTGATTTTCAAACTTAAAAAATTGTTTCGTTAGAATAACGATCCTGCACCAGTAATAAAATTTGTTCACTCTGGGAATCAAAACAAAGAAGATGGTAACCAAAACAAACCACCCAAAAATGTCAAAACGGAATTGAGGTTAGGCCCCGTGCACTGATCTATGGTGGTGGCGAGGAAGTAGTGGATTGTGGTGGCAGTGCATCTAGATACCCACACAATGGGCGTCGGTTCCGGTGACAATGTCACCTAACAATGGCTGTTGTTCTCGGCGACGAAATAGCTGTTGTTCTCGGTGACACAAAGGTAGTCGTTCTCGCCGACACAATGGCTGTTGGTTTGGCGACAAAATGGCGGTTGGTGTCGTGTCCGACTCACCAAGGATTTTCTTGCCGCCGACGCTAGAAGGGAAAACAAAAAAAAGCCCACTCACTGGGCCTTTTTCAATCTTTATCTCTCCTATCTCTTCTACAAACTAGAAAACCCTAGATTCTAATACTCCACTTTCTTCTTTTTTCACAATCACAAACAAATTCGGAAAACAATGGTGTTACACCATGGAACCAACGGTTACAAGCCTCCCAAATAAATGAACCAGTAGAAAAAAAGTTGATTATTGTTTTCGGTGCTACAATTACTTTATCTGATGGCACTAGTCTTAAAAATAATGAATACCTAAGAAATGAATTTTCCTGCTCAGAAATGAATCAATTGTCCTGCCTCATAGCAGTTTGACATCGAAGGCTAAAATAAACACCGATGAATGAAAAGCATAGTCGAAAATGTTTGTTTGAAGATTAAAGATTGTTTTGCTGAAGCTGACTAAGAAGTGGCTGTCAAAACAAGATAATGTGTTTCAATTGAAACGGATGAATGTTCAGTTCATCGTCCCACGACGGTTTTCAATGAACATTGAAATTGTATGACCCTGTTTGAGGCCGAAACATGTAAACGTTGTTTAGAACACAAGAATTAGTTGAAAGAGACGAGAAAACTGAAATTAACGATTTTTTAGTGTCCTTTTTCTTCCAGAGAATGTGTTACTACGTGGTTACTACGAACGAACAATTGCAGACTTTCTTCGACGATGACTTTGATTAAAATGTTACACGATGCGATGTTTTCCATCCTTGATAAAGACTATCATCTCCACTTTGGAGTCATATCAGCAGTTACTCACTGTAGTCGAACCTGTGTATGATGGACGTGCTAGTTCTTTCTGAGACTGTAATAAATCAGATTCTCGATCCCTTTATCATTTGCAACACAATACAATCAGCGAATTCCAATTGATCACATTTCAAAGCATCCAAAACGAGTTGCGGTTACACAACTTTCAAGTTCACATCGTGAAACGCACGACAAATTTCGAAACAGATGGTTGTGATGTGACACTTCTCATTACAGTAAGTGAACTCTCCGGCACTTGTGAATGACCGTTCTCTCCGAATGTGCCGAGACGCCAATCGAACGCGACAGTGTTTATGATTTAAATTTAGACGCCATTCCATTTCCAACAGCAGCCGACAGTCGACGGCAAACGCGTGAGCTGGGTCTCGTCTGCTCGGTGTCATAACTTTGCGACAATTGAATGAACGACCCAAGGGAATGCTTTGCTTCCTTGGATCAATAAAAATCTTATTATTTTGACATAACTGATCACAGTATATCATATCACAGTATTTTATATAGGACCGTTCATATGCAGCAGCGCCACAAACATGCTGTGGTGGGTTCTGAACGGGCCATCTTGATTGATTAATTGCGGAAAACGTTGCCCGCCCTAATAAAAATGGGAAACGGAATTGTTTAATCAACAATTCAAATGAATTAAACCGTGCAGCACTGACTGCTTGACGTCACATGCTGTTCGATTGAAGTTTTTGACTCTTGGTGGTGCCGAATCGTGTCTCGTGTCTCGCTGTATTGGTGAGCCCCCCTTGATAATTGTAGGGGTTTTGCCGATCGCCGAATGCACAGTAACTGTTGATGAGAGCAGGAACTTTATTTTAAAAATATGAAAATCCGAGCAACAGTCAAAATATAAGCAGAAAAAAAAATACGACGACGACGACGATGATGATGATGATGATGGTAGCAGGCCCAGGGCAGCGATCTGATATCCGAATGTCGCCCTCGCGTTTCAGTCTTGCTTCTATTGTTCAGCTGTAAACTGACACCGTTCTGATCCGGCAATCCGCGCGCGCTCGTGCTTGAAGAATTTTCTTTATTTTCCACCGGCGGGAATTTCCCTGAGAGCTTCCGAAATGGCTCTGGAGGAACCGAAATTGGCTCCGGAGGCTTCCGGTGCCACCGACGAGCAGTACGAAGAATCGATGAACGCCGACAACAGACCGACGAAACGCGACGATGCTCCCGACTATTACAAACGGCCCAAGTTCAAGCGCAACATTATCCCCTTCGAAACGGACGATTTATCGGTGCGGGTCATTCGTGAACGTTTTCTCATTCCGAGCCAGGTCAAGGAGAGCAGCCCGGCGGCAAAGGCTGGACTGAATCTGGGCGATCAGATCGTCACCATCAACGGGGCCGATGCATCGGCGATGCGACTGGCCACGGCCGAATCCGTCATCAAGCAGGCCGGCGAGCAGCTCCATCTCGTGGTGACCAAGTAATTATTATTTTCATTTATCACGTATTTTATGTTCTAATTTGAGTTTATGGAATGCTTGCGGAAGGGAAGCGTGTGTTGCATGGCTGGAAAGTTAAGTGAAGGAACACAAATTGCGTTTCAGTTGTTGAGTGATGATGGACTGAGATAAAATGCTCGAGGAAAATTGCCCCCGAGCAGGACTGCGATCGTGTGGGTCAAGTGGGATTTATTTTTAAAATATTTCATATCAAGTTTCGGACGAATTCGTGATTGCGTAGAATGTAATGTGAATTGAACGGATGACATGCTTGCTGGGATTTGAGTTGCGAAGCCAGACAAGATTGGAATGAAATTGGTGGCCTACTTTGGCGGAGGCTACCGAAGGGAGGAACGATTGCCCTACTAACGAAAGTGATAGCTATATTTATGTTTGAAAATAAGTGTTCCACGGTATGTTCTAGCAAGAAGACGGTTTGTGTTGGTAATATGTTTATTCAAAGTCGGGATTATATATACATATCTAACTTTGTGTTCAGCTTAAATTATTCACCCCAACGGAAAATAAGATCTACATTATTACAGAAAATAATATAAGCTCATGACAAGCATTAGTTTTTGGAATCTAGTGGAAATATGCAATAACCACCTCTTGATGATGAATTATGTTCAATTTTAAAGAATGTTTATAGTCAACCTACACGCAAAGATAAGATTATCGAAATTAGGTTTTAATTTTATCGAAAATTAGGGTTTAGTAGCAAAACCCAAAGTATCGGCATAATTTACCCACAGATTTCGTTTAATTTTACTTCTATGTTTATATATTTAATTAAACGTTTATTTTACTTTTATTTTACGTTTATTTTTTTGAATGCAGTGGACTTATAAATGTAATTGTTATATATATTCTAAAAATTTGGTTTAAAATACTATCATGAGGCTGCATGCAGTTGCGGTAAAACGGACCGTAAAAAGGTTTTAATTTCTAACGTTGTGCATTTTTGTGCGGTTTTCGGTATTTCTAACCGATTTCTCCGTGTTCTTGTCTGAGCGTGTACACACCAAGTTTTTTATACTGAAGTCAGTAAGAGTTTTACTGAATTTCGAACAGCTGAGTGTTCACACAGTTTTCTTAACTGGGGTCGGTAAATTTGTACTGAGTTTTCAAACAGCTGAAAAAATCAGTAAACTTTGAATAGTCAACACATGAAATGTATACATGTATACACACCACATGTATACACACCAAATCCTGATTTTGATATCCAGTAAAAACATTTACAGTTTTAATAAGTAAAATAAAATTTCTACTGAAAGATCTGGCAGAACGAATACGGATTTTCGGAAAAACTGACGTGGTTGGTCAAAGCAACGATGGATCGAGTTATGTGTGTCGTCCGAGTATCAGGGACACTCTCGAGTCCCGTCGAATCTTGGAGAGAGTTAAGGCAAGATGATGGATTGTCGTGTTTGTTGTTTAACATTGCATTGGTGGATGTGATTCGAAGAACTGGGGTAGACACGAGCGGCACGATCTTCAGGAAGCTTCGCCGACGATGTTGATATCGTAGCACGTAACTTTGAGACGATGGCGGAAACGTACATCAGACTTAAGGCTGAAGGTGGTAGGATTGGGCTTGTGATTAATACCTTGAAAACTAAATACATAAAGGGAAGAGGCTCACGAGAAGACAAAGTTAGCCTCCAACCACGAGTTCAGATCGACGGTGGTGAAATCGATGTGTAGACGAATTCGTGTATCTGGACTCATTGGTGACCGCCGATAACGACACCAGCAGAGAAATACAAAGGCGCATTATGGCTGGCAATCATGCCTACTTTGGACTCCGAAGGACGCTAAGATCGAACAAAATTCGCCGAATTACAATGTTGACCATCTACAAGACATTAATTAGACCGGTAGTTCTCTAAGGCCACGAAACATGGACATTGCAAGTGGAGGATCAACGCGCCCTTGGTGTCTTTGAACGAAAGGTGCTGCGTACGATCTACGGTAGAGTGCAGGCGGAAGACGAAACGTGGAGGAGGCGAATGAATCTATTAAGAAAATATCAATATTTATTACAACGGATAGGTTTTCGTATGAAAATCATAAACTTGACAAATTTTGTTGTTGAAAAGTGTTGAACAGTCTCGATTTTACACTTATTTTAACAACTACAAAAACAACATATTCGTCATGGAGTTTTCATAAGAGCAAATGTCGCAAACGTAAACATTGGCTTCTTTCGCAAATTTTTCGAGAACTTAATCATAGTGAATTGCCACGATGATTGTACAGAACAGGAGTTCTCCTTTACAATAGAAGTAGTAGTTTACTTGAGCGAATTTGCATTTTCAAGAAATTTGCGGAAGATGCCATTGTTTACGTTTGCGACACTGGCCCTTATGAAAACTTCATGTCGATGTATTTATTTCACTCGATTATCATATGCTGTCACGATGTTCAAGATGCATTAACGTAGAAAGGTGGAACAAAAGAAAACGAAATCGATAGCGAAATATGCCAACGATGAAATTAATATCAGTCGAGTCTAAATGAGAAATAATTGACAATCATTTTTGGTAACTATAATTTAGAAGAAAAATTAGTAATCTCCATTTAATTCCAACTACCTTTGCTTATCTTCGACAGATACGCGTATTTCGTCTACAATGTGCAGACTTCTTCAGTGTCTCGCTACTACATAACCTCGACTAAGTACGAGACACTGAAGAAGTCTGCACATATGTAGACGAAATACGCGTATCTGTCGAAGATAAGCAAAGGTAGTTGGAATTAAATGGAGATTACTAATTTTTCTTCTAAATTATAGTTACAAGTATTCCACTAAACAGCTCAAACCCTCTAGGATTCATTTTTGGTAGCTATTGTGCTTCCAATTTCACAGTTTCTTTTGTAAATTGTACTGAATTTCCGTGTCGCTTACTGAGTTTTTCTGTAATTTTTGACAATTGCGAGTTCATAACTTGTTAAACAATCGTACAGTAAAACACTTCTACTGAACACAAAGCAGTTTGAAATTCAGTAAAAAAGTTACTGAGTTCAGTAAAAAAACTTGGTGTGTAAGAAACATTATAAAAATGTTATATTTTTCTATCAATAGATAATGTTAAAATGAACCATTCATTGTACATTTCGAAACAATTTATGTTTTCTTCAATTTTAAAAAATTGTTTTTAAGTTTATAGAACTTTTCGTCTGTTTGAAATTTTACCTAACAGATTGAGAGTGGTAGGCAGTTCAGTAAAAGTATTTGTTCTGAACGATCGTCAAACTAGTAATGAACTCTCAACTGTCAAAAAACACTAAACAACTCAATAAGTAACAGCAATAACAAAATTCAGTAAAATTAAAACAAAAAAAAAACAAAAACTGTGAAAATTTAAGCACCGTGAGCTACCAAGAAGTACTAAACACATCATCAGTCAACACCGAAGTTTGTCAAAATTTACAACAACAAATGTTAAATTGGAAACGAGGCAGAATTCTAAAGTTATTTCGGTAATTTCATTTTTCTCCTCCTAGCATGCAGAGGGACAATGCCCTCTGCGGGATTTGAATGAACCCGATAATTCACGAGATATCGTCACACAGCACTTAGTACATCCAACATTAGTCGGGTCAGCTTCCTCGGAAAGCCGTTCTCGTGGATGGTTTTCCATAACTCTTTTCGGTTAACTGTATCACAAGCGGCTTTGAAAACGAAGAATAGATTATGCATAGGGGCTCTATATTCACGGCATTTTTGGAGAATCTGCCGTAAAGTGACTACTTGGTCGTTGCAGACCGTCCTTCGATGAAGCCGACCTGATAACGTCTCACGAATCTATTTGCTAGTGGCGACAGTTGCTGGAAGATGATTTGGGATAGCACTTTATAGGCGGCATAAATGACGGTGATCGCACGATAGGTTTCGCAGTCCATTTCGTCGACGTTCTTGTAGATAGGGCAGATAACCCATAAGATAATTCTTCCCGAGCAAGAGACAACAACATTTGAATACCTAATCTTAATCTTGATAACTGGCCTTGGTATTAAAGAGCTCAGATTAGGAGGTAAAATACCTAGGCAATATACCTAAGAATTTCAAATAAAATAACTTTCGAATAGTAAAACTTGTTATTTCGGATACCTGGGAATACCTGAGAGGTACTATTTTGGTATTGTCTTACCTCAATTTGGTATTCGCATAACATTGTGGGAACAATTGTGTGGTATTTTCCCCAGGTATTTTACCTCTTAATCTGAGCTCCTTAATACCTAGGCCAGTTATCGAGTTATTCGTTCCTGCTCGGGTTCTTCCTTCGGCAGCTGTTTGGTATTCTAAACCCAACAGCGCTTCTAAATTAGTCGATGCAAGCAATTGGCAAACTTGTCCGGGTCCATCTTGACAAAAGCTGCTCCGATACCATCCCTTACAACCAATTTGTTAGCCTTCAGCTGTTTGATGGCATCCTTAACTGCATCTATCATCCGGGGAGGTCAGTTGCTGCTTCGCTGACGGCACTTGTTTTGCTGTCTTGGTCTTCTTCCTGTACTCAATTCAGCAGATGCCCATGACCATGGCAGTGCTGCTCGCAATCGTCCGTAAGCATATCCTTATCCCGACAGATTTCAGCGAAGTCTCTGCGGGGTGCATTGAGTTATTGGTAGAACTTTGCAAGCCTTCGTTTCTGTCTGTTCCGTTCTACGCTCTGGCGGGTAGCTTGAGGCAGCAAAAGTATCCGAGCTGCGTTCTTCTCTTCCAACACCTGCTGAAATTCCTCGTCGAATCCTTGTTGTTCTGTCGGTTTCGTTCCTCGCAACTTAATACGACGTTCTCCGCTACGATGTAGATAGCTACCGAGGGGCTCGCTCTCTTCCAGTCGCGCAGTCTGGAACGATTGTGCATTGGGTTCTTGCCGAACTATCTCACAAACACTAGCGTGCTACTTTACACGTATAGGATCGATTTGTTTACTGTTTTCAACCACGTGATCAACTGTCAAAATGTTCAGGTTGACAACGGTTTGTTTTTTATTGTCAACCAGCAAAACGATTGTATTAGTGAAACTGCTTACTAAGGCCGTTCCCAACGCTGAGTTTCATGTTTGTTGCAAACTGCTTGCCAGTTTTAAATTATGGAACTGCCAAAATTAGAACAAAAACACGTTAATCACAATGCCATGTTTTAAAAATATTGGTCGATCTTAATTTCGCGTTAAAAAAATCACTTGCAAAACAAACTAGAAGTCTATAGCCAATCAGGTGCCAAAGTCGATAAGTCGAACGCTGTAGCCGTTGGTCAGTTTTTGTGCGCTGAAATGTCCAATCAGCGGTTTTGAATCCTCTTCCTGGCTACCGATGTCGAATTTGCAGTATCTCAATTCATCAATTCATGAAATTGAGACTACCACAGTTCCACGTTTTGAGTTTCCAATCGTTAGACCACAGACAGACGTTTAAGCAAGAACAAAATTAATCGATAACTTTGTGTAAATTTTCAAATCGCTAGCAAGCGCTAGCGTAAGCAATTGCTGCTTCACTAACGCTACGTAGTTCACTTATTAGAGGTGCCCGCTGATGTGGCGAAGTTGTGGCATCTGCTAGCATGTCAAAATATCACTCCGTCGTGCGCCACATGCCATCCGATATTGACACGATGTTTTGACGTGCAATTACATGCCACTCAGCGGCTACAAAACTGACAGATTTGCTCTTTGCTAAATGTTTATTGACATTTGGCGATTGCTTTTAAATTGACGGTTGCTAATTTTTACACACGCCGAGACTGAAGTTTGAATGGCTGTGGTTAGACCTTACCCGTAGCCTAGATCCATCCATTGTTCCGGTTCGAATCTCTTCATTGTGTATCATTGCATGCTAAAGTTATCTCTCACCGGTACGGCCGCAGGCGCCACAACCAACCCCACTTTCTTGTAGGAGGACCATCGTGATGGTGCTGTTTAATAGTCCCGATAACCAACAGGACTTTCGGCTATTAGGGTCATGGGCACAGGTAGCTCAGCCACCCTAACATGGAAACTTTGAGCTGTCCCTGACCTGAGAGCAGGCGCTCGATTGTAGTTCATTAAGTGCTACGCACCTTCCAGCCTCGAAGCGCTGTGACTAAAAAGTGGCCAAAAGTTACAATAGATCCATATCGCTTCATTGGTGGATTGGTCCAGTTCTTTTTTAAACAGTAATTTCAACATCATCGTTTAAACTTTATTGATAGAAAATGCTCCCTTCGGCAATGTTGAAGTGGGTCTTTCCGTTAGCTCATATTAGGGCTGTATCGACTCAAACAAGGGCTGTATCGATTCAAACAAGGACTGTATCGAAAACAAACTGGCAGAACATTTTTCTCATAGCATGAAATAAAAAAAAGAACAATTTGCCTTGCATACTAGAACCTTTTGGGCAAATCTAGATTTAGAATTTTGATTTTATGCTTGCATGATGGATTCCGAAACGTTTCGCTAGTTTGTTCATCGAGACATCCTTCGTAAGAAACCACGTGTCCACCATTCAAATTTTAACACGCCTTTCGATTCACGGCATCTCCAACAAGATCACTGTTACCGAAAGTTCAGGAGCTGATCAAGTTGTTGACAGATGAACGCGTCAAACGTTTATCAGCTCAGACCGATAGCCTTGTGTGTGTATGTGTGAGCGCATCATAAGTGTTGCCAGTTTATTTTCGATACAATCCTTAAAGTTAATCGACAACACTATCTGACTGATTGGTGTTTGACAGTATGCAACATATTACGGGCCTTATTTGAATAAAGCACGTCTGACGTTTGTAACTACGGGTACGAGCGCCAGTATTGTTTACAAACAATAAACCTTTCGACGATTGGATGTTGGAGATTTTGTCTACATGAAAATGGCTGGCGGTCAGGTCCCTGGTTTTTATTGCTTAAACTCTTGAAAACAATGAAAAGTTCATGCACTATAACTGAAAAAAATTAAAATTTCGTGTCATGTATATCACTAAATGACTGAATTTTATTTTCAAAAAGTATTTTATCCAAAAATAATGGTTGTCACTGAAAAGTAAAAACAATGTTTGCTTGGTTGACGAAAGGAGAAACTGCTAGTTGATCGCTGGCTTCTATACAGTAGTAGTTTTTTTTAACAATTCCGAACATAAAATTTGAATAAAATAATCAATTCAACAACAATTGCTCTCGCTAGAGGGATTCGTTTATAAAAATATAAAAAACCTTTAAAAAGAGTGTTGTGACTGAAATTTAGGTTAAAGCATGTACTATTAAGTGCTTAGTTCTTGATGCATGTAAACTTGAAAGATGACGCGAATTTAAGCCTTACTAGCCGCTTTGTTTGGGTGCATCTAAAACGACCTAATTGTTTTATTGAAGGGTATATTTGAACTAACAATCTTTTTCAACAGCACTTCAAATAGAACGAAAGTCGAATAAAAATGGACTGCCGACAATAGTGACCCTCACTTGAGAAGTTTGCAGTTTTACAACAACACTTCCAAGCCACTCTGGATAATTGCCTCGATTATAATTGATGGAGTATCACAGAGCAACTAAATGGAAACATATAAAACGTCATATGTGTGCACGATGCTGCGAAAATACTCATAATTGGTGCAATCTGTTTACACAGAGACAAATTTGATAGTCAATTTTACCATTATTGGGGGTTAGGATGACTATTGCAGTATAGTGCTTTTTAGACGACTATGATCGTGGTCAAAACGACCATTAACATAATTGAGCCAACATTTGCCATAATGTCGGAATAGTCCTTGCTACCATGATCATTGTCAAGAATACCATGGAGTGATGAATTCGACCATTTTCATGGTTATTGTAACCATTATATGCGATAGTCATCTTGACCATGATTTAATTGTCGGTATAACGATAGAATCTTTTTCAGAGTGGTTTGCCAATAATTGATAATTTACCCTACGAAAGCTGATGTGGATTTTCCGTATGTTCGTTTTGTAATATATTTAAGGCGTTCAAAATAATAGCAACACTCGGTTTGCGTTTTCCATAGTTACAGAAAGGTACCCCACGCACTAGGATTAGCCGGCCGGTTTATTACGGAAAAGCTAATATCCACATAGCAAACCAAAAACCAAACATTCAACAGGTAGACAGCATGACGCGATCTGCGTCATTCACCGTGAGTGGAAAATCCGCATCATCGTTTCGGTGCCTGCCACAACAACGGAACACCTGTCGATCGAACTTTGTGACATCGGTCGTCGTGGAATCGATGTGTGTGTGGCAGGGAATCAGCTGATTGACATGACCTACCTACCTATGAGGATTTTTCCTAGCGCACGAGAAAAATAGATCCTCCAAACATTAGGTAAATCCAAAACCCACATCGATATAACCTATATCAATGGGAAAAAATCCGCCATCCAATAGCGTCCCCATCACTTCGGCAGCGTGCTCAAAATAGAAATGCGCATTTTATTCTCAACAATGTTTGACGTTCGAAGCAAGCGAAAAGCAAAGAGAACTCGATTTCGAGGAAAATTATGGGATGGCTATTTTCGAAAAACCTCGAAAACGACGACAAGTTGCGAAACTGTTTTATTTGCTTTGCTTGCGCTCGGATTTTCTCGAGAGAGTTGTCGTCCTCTTTGAACTGATGTGTGTGATGCAAATGAGATTGTTCTATTTGCCCAGAAGGCAGCTGTTGGAGGTTGGTGGTATCTGGTTCACACTGGCCAGATGTAGGTAAATATTTATCCCGCGCTGTTCACATGGTCCGCTGGTTTTTGCGACTTAGATTTGCCTTGAAATGCATACCGGTTTTGGGACATGCGGCTTCTCATGCACGCGTGGTTTCGGCTTTTCTGGCGAACAACCTCAAGTGGTTCGACTTCAATACGCTGCCTTCAAAATCCTGATAAATTGATCCGTTTTCCAATATTCAATAAATCTTCCACCATTGCCGATGGCGCAATAGTGGAAGATTTATTACCAAAACAGGAGAAATGGATGGATTTAAATTAGTTAAGGAATAAATTTACGTTTTTCTCATAGATTCTTCTGGACATATTTGTGAATTGTTTGAAGGTTTGATTCCCACCAAAATGACGCGCAGTTGACAGCAGCCTTGATATTTCTCATCAACCTCTCCTCCCATTGGTTTATTTGATAGGCTCAACGTAAAAATTATTCAACGGAATCAAGTAACATGCAATAAAAATCTTTACAAATACACAAACTGTTATAAACAAGATGTCTCCGTCCATGCCGGTGAATTATTCATTTTTTTTCGACAGCTCTAGTTTCTTGAATTTTTGTGCTTCTACCATCAATCATTTTTCATTATATTGGTATTACAAAATAACCGCATTAAAATCTCGTCTACAACATTTCGATAATGTACACAATCTTTACAGGGTTGTTTCGTAACGCTGCTTCCTAGCCGGACCTATAGTCACTAGATTCATAGTCTGGCGGATACAATGACGGGAGCCAATTTCAACTGTCAGTTGGCGGAGCCAATCGAGCATATCTCGAGTAATTTATGTTAAGGCCTAAACGCCATTTGTAAACAATAACTTTAAATGTTGATTTCTCACGAATTACGAGAATCCCACCATATCCTGCTACTCCATATGGTAAAACTAACTTTCTTCTACCAAATGCTGCTTTCATTTCACGAGAGTGATTTGAGATTCAAGATTCAAGAGTCATTGTATCCGCCAGACTATGAATCTAGTGACTATAGCCGGACCCTGTCACGCTCGGTCCCTCATATTGGCTTGCACTGTGTTTTCGACACATTCAACACCAGTTCGAGTTTTGTTGCTTCGCGTTTCAAGCAGAGGGCTGAAGCAAGCGTTAGTTCTTGAAGCCTGCCGAATTTGGAGTGGCGCTAGTGGCAATTTTAACATTTTAAGCTCGGTTCACTATGGATTGGTAAGGTAACAATATTTCTCCTACCAAACTGCTAGTATCAGTAACTTAGATAAAACATTATAATACCTGGCTGACAAACAATGTATTTTTTCATTGTCATTGCGATAACCACTGCACACTGGGCCAGGATGAAAAATTAGCAGGAATAAATTATTTTCACTATGAAGATGCAATCTTAGAACAAAACTGTCTTCGGCAAAGTTGCAGCTTATAATTAGGGCTTTAATTTGACATCAATTTCAGTTAGGGTGGCCCTTGAATATATTGAAATAAAAATTCTATCTTTCACATTTCTTGACATAAAGCAGTACAATGCTCAACAAAGTTGTTCCTTATTAAATTTAAAGCAACTTTGCTCCAGAAACCATAGTCGTAGGTCTTTTGTGTCATTAGTTATGATCATTTTTACGCTTAAGAGTAGGGTGGCCCTGAAAAAATACGTATATTTCGCCTAACTTTTTCATTTCAAGTTTTATGACATTAGTGTCTTGAAAAAACTTTTAGAACTTGTTTAAATACACACTTTGATGAAGAAAAAACGTAATTTCATACATCCGTTCAAAAGATATCGTGATTTTAGTCCAAAAATTACGATTTTTTCAAATTACATTATTTTTTAAAGGGGGAAAAACGGGGATGCAAATACGATTGCATATGAATGGCAAAGGTAAGAGGTCTCTTTTGTATATAAATACTCAGGTGAATTTGGAAGAATTTGAGGTTAAATGGTACCATGAATGTATGTCCTTTTTAGAATAAAATTCTTGATTTTTTCTTAAATGTTGATGGCAATTACGAATAAATCACCATATTTCAATAAAAAAAAACTAATATTTTTTTTATTTATCATTTATTTGCACAGGCTCAATCGAATCAACTTTACAGAACCGAGTTTTAATATTTTTATACATCATGTATCTTAAAATTAAAGTTAGGCGGATAGAACCGATTACTCGCAGCCGTCTCGAGGTTAATAGGAATAACAATTTAACGGATAGGAAGATGGGCGATTAAGGTGTTTAAGTATGGTTTACATAACACATTTATTTTATACTCTAAATTGTACAAAAAAAACTTAAAACTATACAACTTTTGGTAACAGCACTGCACGAAGTACAACAAGAAGATTTTTCTCTCGAATAAAATTGACGATAAAACATGATAACTTTTCGAATATAGTGTTTGCTGCATATAGTCTTCAAGAAAACCGAGCTGTCAAATTAGCACCACACGCAGCACCAAGTTTTCGGTTTCACGATTGTTGCTCGTGGATGACAGCCGCTTCAGTCCTGTGGTTTCAAGCGGGTGTACAGTTCTGGCGCCATTCCAAAATTTTCCGCCAACATCATTCATTACAGTCGCAAAACAAACAAATTGGCTCTTTACATGAAACCTTCCAGCGCAATGTTGAACAAACAGGCTGCATGCCAGTCCATCGCCTTGTCGTACAAGGTGACTCTAATATCTCAGGTGGTATATTTTCTTCAGTTGGTTGTAGTAAGGTAGTAATCCGGACACCTCAATAAAACATAAATTTCGCATTATATTTCCGTCGTAGTTGTTTATTTCAGATTCATGGGATGTGTTTTAACAATTCGTGAAGACAAAACATAGTTATTCGGTATTTGCATAAAATTTTCGAACTTTGCGCTTAACTCCGTCCATTATGGTTTGTACAGACTCTTCAGGAATCGTAGAAGCCGTCTTTGTACAAATTTGCTGGAAGGTGTGATGTCGATTCCTTGCTTCTTTCAGAAAGCTTCCGCTTCATCAGAGCCCAATATCTCTCGATTGGTCGTAGCTCTGAGCAATTTGGCGGGTTTGAGGTTTTTGGTACAATGTTTACTTGATTTGCTTGGTACCACTCCATCACAGTTTTAGCATAGTAGCATGCTGCCAAATCGGGCCAGAACAAAAGTTTTGTTTGTGACTTTTGATGAAGGGTAGCAATCGCTTCTGCAGACACTCTTTCTGATAAATCTCCTTGTTGATTGTGCTTGTAGTGACGAAAGATTGACTCTTTTTGCCACTCGTGCAAATTGCTTGCCACACAAGGTATTTTTTGGGAAATTTCGACGCCTTCTTCGTTCTGAAATGCTCAGCTGTAGCATTTCTGGCCATAGCAGAATAAAAAGCCAGCCCTGGAAGCTGCTTGAAATCCTCCAGGACATAAGTTTCATCGTCCATAACAACGCATGAAAACTTCGTCAAATATTCGCAGTACAAACGTCGAGCTCGTGATTTTGCTGCCAAGTTCTGTTTGTCGTTGCGATTTGGAACTGTGTTTACTTTATACCACTTAAGTCCCAAACGTTGTTTTGATTTTTGGACAAAACCAGGCGACAGCCCTATTTTACGAGCCACCGTTCGCATGGAGAGATTTGGGTTTTTCGTTAATATCCTTTTCACCTTTCGGTTCATGACAGGATCCAATGTCCAATGTTTTTGTCACTTCTCGGTTTCCTCTCCACCGTCAAACGTCCCGAAAATGATTTGAGCACATCGTGAACAGTGGATATAGGCAAATCCAACGTTTTTGCAAGGTCCCGTATTGACAAGTCAGGATTTGCCGAACGCCCGTACAAAATTCGCTCGCGCATTTGTTTTTCTTTCGTCGCCATCTTGAATACTAAACATGAAATGTTAACATCAAGAATAGTCTTTTTCATCATAGACTCTCAGCTATACTACAGTGAAATTTTTCATTCCTACGTGCCACAATTTAAAAGTTACAATGATTTGAAGGTGTCCGGATTAATGTGGATACAGACCTTAATCCTCAGAGTACAGATATATGCGGAAGCGGTCATTTTGTGCCAATCGAGCAGCAAGAACTGTCAAAATCTGAGCCAAACGAGCATGATTACTGTTTGTTGAAATGTTTCTATTGCTAAATATTGCAAGGGAGTTAAAATAAATGGTTTATATTTATTAGGCTTCAAAATTCAAAAATCAAACATTCGTATTTTGCTGAACTAAAATAAGGCCTGTACTCGAAAAAATGGACAAAAGTGTTCGCCAAAAATTTATTTTAGGTCGGATTTTCTTGAAACTTTTAGGGAATGAACTAATATATATGGATTATGTTTCGGTATCATTACTTGATTTAATTTTCTTTCCATCACTGAAAGCCCGCACCTTTCCCTTAAGACCCCGCATTACATTTTGTGCAATGGTGGAGCCGACTTTTTAGTCACTTTCATCCATTCTATATTCAACTCCAGCTCGTTCTTAAGCACCTTGGGCAATTTTCGAACTTTGGCCTTAATTATGGCCCAAAATCTTTCCACCCGGACGAATCTCTGGAGAATTTGAGGGTTGGCGGTTTTGGTACAAAAACAACGTTATTGTCTCTGTACCAATCCAACGTCGATCACGCGTAATGGCATGATGCAGGTCCGGCCAAAATAATGTCTCGCCTCCGTGGGACCGCAGGAAGGGCAACAGACGCTTCTGGAGGCACTCGGTGCGGTAAATTTCGCTGTTGATACCCGTTGTGATGTATGGTTTACTCTGTTTACCGCATTGTCCACTTTATACTTCCTTATGTCTTCCGGAACATCAAACCGTGATTTGGCAACGTAGAACTCCAGCTCCAGTATCTGTTTTGCGTCTGCCTTGATGTAAGTTTCGTCATCCATAACCACACACATCGGTTTCGTTAATCACTCTCGACACAGCTTCCTTGCGCGGGATTTGGCCGCCGTGTTTTGTTGATCACGCCGGTTCGGTGCCTTGCGGACCTTGAATACACGAAGCCCAGCTCGTTTCATGGTTTGCTGAACGATCCAGACGGAACACTTTGCCTTCAGAGCCGCGTCTCGAATCGAAAGGTTCGGATTACGCTGAAATAATCCAACACCTTCCGGGCCTTCACAGGGTTAGCTGTCTTCGATTTTCTTCCACTTCCAGCCCGCCGCTCGGTCGTCTGGGACTCCTTAAACGATTTTACCATTCGAGACATAGTTGTATGGGTGTTTCCCAGTTGTCTTCCGATCCATCTCATGGTCACAGTCAGATTTTCCATGACGGCGCGCAAAATGCTCCGGCGATTTTCTTCTTGTTTCGATGACATCTCAGTAACCACTGAACCGATTGTTATGAAATTTTGCACATGTATACAATTCTCTCCAAACTAGGTATACCCATATTTTCATCAATTTTAACTTACGGATAAAAAGTTATACTCGGATAAAAACGATTGAAGTCAACATTGAGGAACGTCCATTAATTACGTCATGCAAAAAGTGACTTTTTATAAACCAACCCCGCCCCCCTCCCCTTGTCACGTTTTTTGTAAGGACCTTCAATTTTTTTGTATGGATCATCACGTATTCCCAACCCCCTCCCCTTACTGTGTGACATAATTAATGGACCTTCCCTTAGGAATCACCTAGTAATCCTCAGAGCACAGTGATATGCGATGATTCGAAGATTTAATACTCATTTAAATACTCACAATAAATCTCGTGTACGTTATACGTTTAAACAACAATGGGGAGCTGACAACGACGGAGTCACGCACAAAGCTATAACATTTTACTCTGTGGAAATGTTGGCAGCCTTTGTAAACAAAACACCGTTGCCAAACCGTCAGTTGAATTTCCGTATATCTCTGGAAAGTTCTGTCCAGTTAGAATCCGGAATCACTTATTGTATTGCAGCAGCACGGAAAATGACCGCTGCAAGAATTATTTTTCAGCGGTTTGTTTACCTAGGCGGCCACTTTCTGTGATATTAATTTCACGGTGTTTCGTGCAGTGAGTCAAAAGTTATTCCAGATGGAAGCCGAGAAAAGAGATAAAATTCTGCACACCGGCGTTGATAATCCAACGCGGTCCACAATAAAAATGGCAAAAGCGTTGAAAATCGTCAAATCAACCCTGTATGATGGGCTCAGACGTTTCAGGGAGCGAAAAAGCGTGGATCCAGTGCCTCAAGGTAAGCGTCGTAGTGGAACATATGACCGCAAGCTGAACCAGAAGGTGTTGAGAACCGTCAGAGCAAACCCTGGACTATCAGATAATGAAATCGCACAAAAATACGCTGCTGCTCGCAGTACCGTTCAAAGAATTCGTTTTCGAGTAGGATATCGTTCTTATCGAGCCAGCAAGCAACCAAACATAACGTTGAAGCAAAGTTTCGTCATCAAAACTCGAGCTCGGAAATTGTACCAGAAGGTTTTGACGAAGTACCAAGGATGCCTGCTCATCGACGAAGAAAACTATGTCAAAATGGATTTCGGACAGTTTCCAGGCAAAAATTATACATGGCGATGGCACGAGGAGATGTTCCTGGGAAGTTTCAGTTTGCTTTTCTGGACAAATTTGCCAAAAAACGGATGAATTGGCAAGGGATATGCAGCTGCGAAGCAAAAACCAAAGTGTTTGTGACAAATAAGACGATGGACTCGAAGCTGTACAAGGAAGAATGCCTCCAAAACCACGTTCTACTGTTCATTAATGCCCATAAAGGTCCCGTGAAGTTTTGGCCAGATTTGGCGAGTTGCCACTACATCCAGGAAGTCATATAGTGGTACCACGATAATAACGTAGATTTTATCGATAAAAACATAAATCCACCCAACTGCCCGCAGTTTCGGCCCATGGAGAAATTTTGGGCAACAATGAAGCGGAAGTTTAAGAAAAGTGGAAAAACGGCTCGGGACGCGACTCAGATGACCAAAATATGGAATAAATGTGCCAAGGAAGTTGACTCCGGAGGTGTGCAGCGTTTGATGGGAGGAATAAAGAAGAAAGTGCGAATTTTCATTATAAAAGAAGAGAAATGATTTGTGTTGATACTTTTTCCTTAAAGTACAGTGAATAACCTTTGTTTTAATGTATTATACTTATGTGTACGTCAATCCGTTACCGAGATACAGATGATTTTATTATTCCGGATTCAGAATGGACATAGCTTTACTCTGAGGATTACTAGTTGGTTGGGAAGACGGGTGAAGTCAATGACGTTTTTACAAGGTCCAGGCCACCAGGTTTAACAGTATTTGTGAAATGTGAATATGTATAGTGGTATTTGCGTTTCCTCACAATGTTTATCTATTTACACGGCACAGCTGTTTATAATGATGTAAAAATACCAGTTCACGGAATAGAATGGTATGGTAGTTTGAATTGCAATATATACTATGTATTTGTTTCCAACACAAGTAAACTGTCTGATGGGCCGGACCTTGCATAAACGTCATTGGGGTGGAGTAGTGGGGTATCAAATGAAATTTAGCAGTGCAGCGAAAGAGTAAGGAATACTCAATAGTGTATTTCGCACATAATGACAGTTGTTGATATTTAAATATTAATGTAAACGGTATCACAGAGAACATCGTTCATCATCTGCTACTTGTGTAAAACTTCAAACCGACATTTCAAATGTATGTCGTTATGTTTCTGGTAGGCGGCGCTGCAGTTATGCGAAAACTGTCATATAAATGTTAATCAATAAAATGCCTAACACATAACCTGAAAAGTTTCGTATGTTTTTCTTTGCACTTGCTTCTTATACCGGCAGCCCATATTAACTTTTACACGTTTTTCAGAAAAGGTATATGGACATCAATGTCTGTTCTCTGTGACGGTATGGGCTAAACGTTTTGTTTACATACATTAGCACGTGCACTTTTCCCCAGAAATATTGGTAAACAAACCGTGCAGCCTGACGCTTCATATCTCGTGGCATAGAACACAGGCCTGGCGGTATGAAACTTATCATCTCCTTCACTCGCTTTTCAATCTAACTGCGTACTGATCAGAGGTTATGTCTGCTGTTTTCTCTGCTTGACGTTTTCGTTTGCTGACTCTCGAGGCTACCATCTTAGGCAACGAAAGTATTGCTACTGGAGATACTTGAAACGCTGGTTTGAAAGTTGAATCCTTTTCATATTCGAAACGGCAGGCTAATATATCTTCAGGAGATACTTGAATTTCCTTATCTTCGAAGTGGATTGATGGAGTAGCGGCATCTTCTTGATCTTGCTGAGGCAGTTCATCATTGTAAGCACCAACAAGTTGATCGAGTTACCTCAGATAGATCAAATACATGGACGTAGAAGATATTACGACTACACGGCCAGATTCCTGCTTTATTGAACCCATTTACGTCTACTCTCATAGTGGCTGCCTTGATGAATGCAGGCTTCATCAACTCTGCAATGTCATACTGACCGATGAATTTCCCGAGGTTCTATGCAGGAACTGCTCAATTTAAATTTGCTGTTAAAAATTTACAGTTATTTGGGGAAAAAATTTTCGAGCCTGGATGTCTGTTCTCTGTGGTATGACTTAACTTCGCAACATCAGCGGGTACTTTAACTAATGGCTGGCCCAATGAAGTCTAATAAAGTCTGGCCCAGTAGCCACAACAATATTCGTGAAATTAGCAAATTCCACTGCGCTAATTACGCAAACTACGCAGTCATTGAACAAGGTGCCCGCATGGCAAAGTTGCCGTACCTGCTAGCATGTCAGAATATCTACGTGGCGTGTGTGAAAAAGTGATTGCAAATGTTGGCGGTTGATAGTGATTTGAAAATTTACATAAAGTTGTCTATTACTTCTGTGCTTGCCTAAAAGCTTGTCTGTCTGTGACTCAATTATATAACGCCAACAGCGGTTTGCGAACTTGTTGTTGAAAGCTGGCTACAAAGTATGCATGCCTCGAATGTCTGCGGTGCTTAAAACGCTTATTTGTGTTGAAATAGCCATGCTTTAAAATAATCAAACCAAACTATCGCTGTTTCACAGGGACGATGGATCGCTCAAGAACCCGCAGAATCCGGAAAACCCGGACAAGCCGAAAGAAACTCGTGAAGTCAAGTTCGCGGTTGACGAGAAGACAGGGATGAAGCCACTAACCCTCCGGCTCCTAAGCACCCGACGAACGAAGGACGTGGTATGTTGTACTTCCCTTCTCGATCCCCCTCACCCCAAAGTCCTCGTACTAACCTCAAACATTCTTCTTGTTCTCTGTTTACTGTTGCCACGGCCGAGCAGAAAATTGGATTCAACCACCGGAGCGTAAGGTGTGGCATCCGATTGTATGGCGGCAGCCTCCACCACCGATTCCACCGGATGTATGGCAGGATGCCCCCATCAGCGACTAATCGCCAACATCCGTCGCTTGCTGACGGAGACTGCCAAGCAACCGGAAGAACGTCAAAACCATCGATCGCATGATGCTGTCGCTGCCGACCGGCTCGAGACCAAAAGACGCCTTCGACGACGACTGGGATGATGAACCCGTACCGGTACCGAAACCGAAGAAGAAGAAGGCCAAGAAGGGCAAAGAAGGCGGTGATCAAAAGCGCTGATAGCGAATCGTCCGAGAGAGTCCCTGTCGCAGTCTATGTCTCCTCCGGCGGCTGAAGCGAGCGAAACGAACTTTCAAATTAGGATGTGCCGCACCCAACTTGTAGCTAAACACACTAACATATGTACTCTTACCAAAGAAGGCTAATTTACATATATATGCAATTTACACTTACAATTTTGACAAGTATATAAGGAAGATCGATGGAGGCGGAAGAAGCGGGGGGATTTGGTTGCACACACACCTACATATAAACATACACTCATACACACACACAACATATCCGTGTTTTGAATCGAGATGACTTACAACGTAGTTTGCGAAATGTTATTAACTTTTGCTATATCCGAACCGAATAAAAAAGCAAAACGTCATTGTTTTGCAAAAACCCACCAGCCCACTGATTCGAATAGAAAACATCCATTTCAGCATCCCCTTCGCCGTCGCTACGATTCCAGTCGAGGTCGTCCCGATCCCGATCGGGAACATGCATCCCAAGTACACTCCGGAGCCACCAGCTATGCCAGCTCGTTCACCATCTTGCGAATCTTGTGAGTACACCAATGCGGCTGTCGTCGAGGAACAGCTGCGGCAGATGCAGAAGCAGCTCAATGAGATCAGCATCATCCCGATGCAGATTCAGGCTACGCTCAGCTACCTAACGAAAGCGCTAACGAAGTTTGCTCCGCCGGAGTTACAGCGGGAGCTTCCGGCATCCCTTCGAAGTAGTTCGGTACGGGAAACCATTCCGGAGGAATGTGAATCATTTGACGAGGAAGATGGTGAGGAAGATTGGCGCAATTCCGACGACGATGACGAGGAAAATCTGACGGCGATTTTGGAGATGATGTTTGATGAATCGGAAGTGCTGGATGTTGTCCCTCCCAGAGAACTGGATGACGAATACGACCGGCGAGAAGATGGTCCGGACGTGGACCAGGATCCGGACGTCAGCGAAGAGGAACGGCTGAAGCAGGAGAAGTTGGAGCGCGTCAGCAAACTGGAACGGTCCTGGCCGTGGAGTCAAACGGCCAAGCCGATTCATAAGTATTCTCTCGGATGATGCGGGAAATTAGTTCAGAGGAAGGTTTAAATTGATTTTTCTTTTTTTTTCTCAGGAGATCAAACTGCCACCTGGTGCCGAGCGTGGCATTGGAAAAGTCCAAAATCAAGCAGCTTATGGAGGAGAAGTTGCCGTTCTACAACAGAGGCTACCGTCAGAGGGTTGGCAACTGAGGCGTAAATGACTGGGATTCCGGACGAGGGTCAAGATTAATGCGCAAATGTTTTTTTTTGGTTTTTGTTACATTTTTCATCGGGTTGTTGTCGTTCTAGCATGAACTATTATTTTTAATAAAATGGTGATGAACTCACACAAATATATTGAACCAATGTTTTTTTGCGCGCATGTGTGAACACATCAGTATTATGTGGAATGTTCCATGGATTTTCGCCATTAAATATATGTGGATTTGGACTAGAACCACGCCAACAATCAATATGCAACTATCGATTTGAAATTGGTTCACTGTTTGTAGAACCCTTTGGTCCGAAGTACACCTTGAAGCCAGCACCTTGCTGTACATATTTGCACTTTTGTTTTGATTTGCTGTGTTATTTTGACCGAATATTTGAGAGTGTGTTCGTGTGAGTTCATTATTTGGGGCGCATTATCATAGACTAACTCTAAGACCAGTAGGTCCCATACAAAAACATTTTTTTTCTTGACTCAGTCAGTACTAGAACATCGGTCCCAAGCTCGGTCCCAGGCTTAATAATGCACCCCTAATAATGAACTCACATGAACACACTCTCAAATATTCTGTCAAAATAACACAGCAAATCAAAACAAAGGAGCAAATATGTATAACAAGGTGCTGTCTTCAAGGTGTAATACGGACCAAGGGGTTCTATAACAGTGATCCAATTTCAAATCGCTAGTTGCATATTGATTGTTGGCATTATTGAGCTTGGTACCGATGTGCTAGTACTGACTGAGCCAAGAAAAAAATGTATTTGTTCGGGGTTTACTAGTCTTAGAGTTACACCCCGTTCGCACAACAATCTATATCACTTGATATAGAGTATCTTGATATCAAATGCCATGTACATTATTTCCAGTGAAAACTAGATGTATAGATGCTGATATCAAGATAGTCTATATCACGTAATAATGTTGTAGTGTGAACGAGTGTTAGTCTAAGACTACGCGGCAGTTAGTGAACAAGCGATTGCTAGCAGGGCCACCCATTAATAGATACGTTTGCGTTCTGTTAACCTATGGAAGAACTGTCAAGTTCACGCAAACGCATACGCAATGTATCAATTGTGGGCTAGCCATAACCTAGCGCTTGAAAGCGATTTGAAAATTTACACTCGTTCGCACTACAATCTATATTACGTGATATAGAGTATCTTGATATCAGCATCTATACATCTAGTTTTCACTGGAAATAACTTGCATGGCTTTTGATATCAAGATACTCTATATTACGTTATATAGTTCGTAGATGTGAACGGAGGTGTATAAATGGTGTTACACAATGATATCGATTTATTTTGTCCTTGCTTAAACCAGCGGGTGGATAGTCATGAAGAAAATATTTCTTGGCTCAGGAAGTACTAGCACATCGGTCCCAAACTTAATGATTCGCCCCTAATAACGTAATGCCTGGGACAGACATACAACGTACAGCGTTGTGCGAACTGTCAAACACTTTAATCCAGTACTAAAAACACGTACTAGACTAAGGAGTACAAGACTAGCAGACAACCAACAATCAATATGCAACTAGCGATTTGAAATTGGTTCACTGTTGGAAACCCTGGTCCGAAATACACCTTGAAGTCAGCACCTTGCTGTACATATTTGCGCCTTTGTTTTGATTTGCTGTGTTATTTTGACAGAATATGTGAGAGTGTGTTCATGTGAGTTCATTATAAGGGGCGCATTATTGAGCTTGGGACCGAGCTTGGGACCGATGTGCTAGTACTGACTGAGCCAAGAAAAAAATCGTTTTTGTATGGGACCTACTGGTCTTAGAGTTAGTCTATGGTACAACCAACAATCAATATGCAACTAGCGATTTGAAATTGGTTCACTGTTGTAGAACCCCTTGGTCCGAATTACACCTTGAAGCCAGCACCTTGTTATACATATTTGCGCCTTTGTTTTGATTTGCTGTGTTATTTTGACAGAGTATTTGAGAGTGTGTTCATGTGAGTTCATTATAAGGGGTGCATTATTGAGCTTGGGACCGAGCTTGGGACGATGTTCTAGTACTGACTGAGCCAAGAAAAAAATCGTTTTTGTATGGGACCTACTGGTCTTAGAGTTAGTCTATGGAACTACTGCGTGGTTCTTTGCTTATGACCGCTTCCGTACGCGTTTTGTAAAAAATGCGTTCCGTGAAAATAAAACTCCGTGATTCTTAGCACAATCGACGAAAAACAAAAGGTAGGAGAATAGATACGTAACTATACATACATATTTAAGCTTAAGTTAAATTAATTAACCCCCATTTTGCAGCGGTACCACAAGCGACGATGAACGGCAACAGATGCCAGAGGTTCTTCAGTTCCGATATGGATCTCTCGAGATGTAAGACATTAGTTGAAAGTTCATTAAATGATAAAAATATGTTTTTTCCATCAATAACGATGCCCTAGACGATGCCACGGTTTCATTTAGACAGTTCTTCTAATTATCTAAAAATAAAACCTTTTAATGAAAAAAATATCTTTTATTTCAATGCAAATAGAACATTTTTATTTTTATTGCTCGATAATTTCTGGATAAAAGTTTCTTTTGGAATAAAAATAATTCACTTTTATTTTCAACGATGCCACACTTTGGATTTGACAGTTCTACAATTTATTTTGAAAGTTTCAACTTTTAAATTTACAGAGCAGACAAATTTTGAATTGACGGTTTGAAGGTTTTTATTTTGAAAGGAAACCGCTTTCTACGAAAAAGAACCAACGCAACTTTTCAATTTTGGCAATGGTTTTTTTAGTTTTAATAATCATTATTCTTTGTGTGTGAGGTCTATACAGGTGGAGAAGAGCAGGGTGTTTGTCGGTATTAGTTACGAAAAATGTGTAAACAATCCATGGTTTCGGGTAGTGACTTGAAACTCCAAAAACAAACGAGTAATAACAAAACAAGTTAAGTTTTTTTCCGCATCCTTTTAGTGCACAAAACGGTATTTTTCAGCCGAAACCTTTTAAAAACTATACTAATTACTGCAAATAAACATTCCATCCTGTGATTTGCTGCTGTTGTAAATTGTTGTTTTTGGAGATCTACGTCACGCATGTTTACAAAAAAAAAAACAGCTGTGCATCATCTTACGAACACAATAGTGCTGTTGTTTTTCTCACATATCGTTTTTTGGTGACTTTGCCTGACAATGTCACAGCGATGTCGCGCTACACGATAAAAGTTCATCCGCAACCATCAAGCACCTCATCAATCCATCGTAAGGTGGATCACGGTGAGTTGTTGAGTTGTGAAGTTATCAAAAGGAAGAAGGCAAATGTTTTGACAGTTCTGATTAGGTGGTAAATGTTGTGTTACGGAATAATTTAGTGAAGCAATAATGGCTAAATTAGTTTTTTTTTCGGCATTTCAGCATAGTGTTTGCATTGGAATTGTACTTCCTATGCAAACCGATCTGCTGTCTTTTTCACGGAGGACTGGCTTGGGCTGTAGGATTATATTTGAAAGCTGAGCTCTCTAATTTCGCCATTTTTTTCTTTTGTTTTTGATATCATTTTTATTTCTTTCTAGCATAAACGTTTGGGTATGATAGAGTGTTTGGTTTGGATGCCTTATGGAAATGCTTTGAATTGCAGAGAAACCGACAAAAAGTTTTCATAAGGGCCAATGTCGCAAACGTAAACAATGACTTTTTCCGCAAATTTCTCGAGAATGCTATCTTAATCATAGTGAATTATGACGATGATTGTACAGAACAGGAGTTCCCCTTATATAATAGAAGTGGTAGTTTACTTGAGCAAGTTAGCATTTTCAAGAAATTCGCAAAAGAAGCCATTGTTACGTTTGCGGACATTGGCTCATTATGAATCCATGTCGAAATAATTGTTGGCAAATGCAGGGCACCTTCTACTTTCCATTATTTGGTTGTTAGAATAGACGGTAGGATGTAACTATCAAAAATAAAACACCTGCACTCTTACTCTGCTGAACTACTAATGAAATTTTTATTTAATCGATTTTTAAAGCTACCCTGCGCTAACTAATAAGGCAGCATTCATTAATTATGTCACGCAAATCTGGCCGAAAATTAACCCCCCCCCCCCCCATGTCACAAATTGTCACAATTTTTGTAACCCCCCCAGGCAATTATGTCACGTTTTTGTTAACCCCCCCTCCCCACTCAAAACTTTTTATTCAAATAGCCAATATTAGTCACAAAAAATCATTTTTATTTCATACAGAAACAAATTCAACTTTCCTCATATTATATCAAATTGCATTCTCAAATAATACCATTCAAAAATAGATTCAATCCTCAGTCCAAGGGTTTTGCAGATGTTGGTCAGCATTGATGACCGGGAAGATATCTGCGTCCGCTGAAGCACTCGTAATGGTTTCTGCCACATCAGTCAGATCAAGTTCTTCGTCATCTATCCATTCGCAATCGAAGTTGTCTTTGTTGGTTACAACCAACAATCAATATGTAACTAGCGATTTGAAATTGGTTCACTGTTGTAGAACCCCTTGGTCCGAATTACACCTTGAAGCCAGCACCTTGTTATACATATTTGCGCCTTTGTTTTGATTTGCTGTGTTATTTTGACAGAGTATTTGAAATGTGTTCATGTGAGTTCATTATAAGGGGTGCATTATTGAGCTTGGGACCGAGCTTGGGACGATGTTCTAGTACTGACTGAGCCAAGAAAAAAATCGTTTTTGTATGGGACCTACTGGTCTTAGAGTTAGTCTATGTTACAACCATACATTCCTGTTTACGTTTTGCCACAACTTTAAACGGACGCAATTTTCTCTGAAATTGAACGGATGTATGCTTGTGCATCTTTATGTGCTCATGAAGCTATGACTAAAGATGCAAAGTATAGGCCACAGCTGGAACACACTCGTTCGTTCAATGAGTTTTTAATTGAAGGACAGTAAAGATCATACTGGAATCGTTCCATATCCGGACATCGATTTAGGTAGAATCTGTTGAGCTTGTAATGAGTTCAATACGAACATTGATGGGAAATGCTGTGGTTCGTCCTTCGATGACCCAATCAATCCTCGAGATGTTTGCGTCAGGAGATTGGGTGGAGGCAAAAATCCATTGCAGATACGCGTGATCGATGCTACTTCGCAGTGGTGAGCAGCATTTCCTGTAAAAATATAAATTTATGTACATATAACAATTATTTGACCATCAAATGCATCTCAAAATTTTACCTATCTGTGCATTTCCGTATCTGGAGTAAATATTGGCTGGTTCGCACGTAGGTTCCAAACCAGTGTTGGTCATAGTCACGAATTGACTTCGGATCTATTTCAGAAGCATCAGGATCGATATATTCAGCCAACGTCGGATGACCGTCGATGACCACATCATTCCAGACTTCTGCCAAAACTTCACCAGCGTACTGGAAATTTTGCTTCTCCAAGCTGAATCAGTTGTACGCAATTGGGAATCGAGATGACTACCAAACTGGTCGTGTGGTATTATCAATCCAGAAAGCTCCTTACTCAAGGGTGACATACGTCGCTCCACTCTATTGAAAGCACTCCTTCCCGGAGCGTTCGTTGCAATGAACAGCGTGTCAAGGTTGTACTCTTTAAAATGGTGTATTGCTATCTGTATTACCTTGCGATATCTCGGATTTTCATCAGGTCCACCGTCGACGGTAAAGATTAGGACTGGTTTGACCAATCCATCAAACTTAAAAATACCATCAAACGATTCAAGAGTTAGAAGCCGCTTGATGTCTAACGCATGAGAAAACGCCGTTGACGAAAGCGTGTTTGCCTGACCGAATTGCAATGTAAGTGGGGCCCGAAAAACCAACAGCCTCCGGTTTGCCAAGACCATTCGGTTTGATTTCGATTCCAGCGTACACGGACGGAATTAGTTTATGCTTATTTGCAACTATCCAATCGTGGTCAGGAAGCGTGATTTTGTACTCCACATGCATAAGCATGGAGACTGCTTATTGGCAGCCGTTAGGCCTATCGCCACTCTCGCCTTATCATCCTGACTGATAAATCCTACTTCATTGGGCCCTAGCACAGATGCCAGTTCTTCCAATGATCTTATGGTCGCTGTACAGAATCGGCCATCGGGATGATCGTTGTGTTTTGCAGTACTTGCGCGCATCAACTTCACTGGTACAGTATTTACGTGACATTTACCTTGATGGGAATTGGCTCGTTTTGGGATTAACCGCAGAATATGTTGCTGTTCTTTTGATATTGAATCCCTTGCCTTGTATTGCAGAAGTCAACTCATCTAAAGTTTTAACGCTTCTGACGCTCTCAACACTGCCACGCTTTTCAGTGGGCCGCAGATCCATGAAGTGCGATATCGCATATTGCCTTGAGCAGCTCCGGTTGCTGCTCTTCAACACGAGGGCGGCTAGGAGAATTTCGGAATGAAAGATAATTTCCTGAAATTTGATATTTATCATCTACTGTGCAAACAAACTAGTTAATATATCGTATTTACCAGCCTCTGGGATGTCCCGAATTAACAGTTGTTTAGCCTGCTTCATTTTCTCACGATGCTTCTGCTGCCGCTCTTGCTCGTCTTCCTTGATTTTGAGATTCTTTTCAAGTTTGATCTTTTTAATTTTTAGCCCTTCGAGTCTCGACTGATCATCATCCGTCAATAGTCCAGCAGACTTCTTGTCAATCAAACACTACCTCAGAGTTCAGATTATTTAGACTCAGCTTTAAGTTGTTCCTGTACTGGTGCAGGGCGTTTATTTGATGATGACGGCTGAGCCATATACTCAATTTCCCTTGATGGGTTGCGCGGGTTTCACTGTCGGCGCTGATTCCTTAGGAAGCACTCTATAGACTTTCCCCATGAGTTGAAGAAAGTTTACCTTTTTTCTTTGGCTGCAAGGCATAGGCTCTTTTTATTTTGTTATTATGACTTGCTCTTCGAAGTGCGGTGTTGTCATTGCCCTTCCGTTCATTCCAGAAGTTGGTAGCATCCAATTGGCACTCCCTTTTTCTTCTTATCCGTGTAAGCCTTTACGCGCCGTTGATACAGCGATGATTAAGGTTCTCACGATTGTTTCGAAGATACTACTAACTGCGCGAACCAGTTTTCACCGACAAAACACTGGACTTTATTCTGCAGCGCACACTGAATGAGCTGCGAGCTGTCATTCATGAACGGTGGAATACTATTCACTCTAACTTGAAAGTGCCGTTATATGCAGATCGAAAAATGCACGTTCTGGAGAAAAGTGGCTTAGCTCATTCGTCAGAGTATCACTTTCCTCACTGTTCTGCGTGTTGTACTCATTTATGAGTATCAATCAATCATTAATGGGTAACGAATACTCGAATTAATGAGGAAAATATGCTCCTAATAAGTTACGGGTTCTGCCAAAGCACGTGCCCGTCGTCACTGATGGGCCTGCATGCTGTATTGTTAGGTATGGTAGGTGTCGGATGCCAAACACCGGATCCGTAGGGTGCTGAAGTAGCTTGCTGGCTCTCTTGCGGGCAGAACTCAAACGTTGATACCGACACGGTAGGAGAAAATAGGTGTGTCGCTCGAACTTAACCGCTGTCAGGGTAAAACAGGTGTGCTCTCATGTGGCTCGTATGGGCGAAGGTCAGCTCTCTTCTTGCACTGAAAAGGCCGGGTTAGGTTCCAGGCCATTGACAGCAGCCGCACTCTGGTCGTAGGGTTGGACTGTGCTCCTCTCTTGCCTGGGGCTGATGCTTCTTTTGGACCCAATGGATCCGATGAAGATATTGGTATGAAAAACTCTCGCTTCTATTCACTTATCCTTCAACTGCTTTTCCTTCTGATCTGCTAACACCTTAGAGTCTGATATAATAGACTGAATGATTTGCGCCACTGCGGTGCCGTTTTATATTGTGCGCTACTGCTGAAGTTCAGAACATGGAAAGTTCCAGAACAATGGAAAGTTCCAGAACATGGAAAGTTCCAGAACGATGGAAAGGTCGGAGCAAGGTCAGAAGTCCAGAACATGGAAAGTTCCAGAACGATGGAAAGTTGCAGAACAGGGCGTGGCATAGTTTATGCGAGCGGTGTGTGAGGTGCTCTGCATGAATTACTGCTGTTGCTGCTTCGTTTACGAAGAGCGTGAACAGTAGGGATAAGCAAGTAGTAGGCGATATTGCATAAGAATATCATTTTGTTTTGTTTTCAAATATGTGATGTCACGATTCAGCTTACCCCCTCTCTCGTTTGTCACAAAATGTCCGGTTTTCCAGAACCCCCCTCCCCCTAAAAAGCGTGACATAATTAATGAATACTGCCATAGCAATTGGAGGAGATTTAAGGAAATGTTCCATCAAGGTATTATTCGTGCAGAAGATAAACAGTACCTGCGATTCTTGTGGAGAGATAACCCGAAAGAGCAACCACAAGTCTACATCATGGATGTGGCCATTTTTGGGGCATCTTGCTCTCCTTGTATAGCACAGTTCGTGAAGAACAAGAATGCGGAAGAGTTTTCTGAGGAGTTTCCTCGAGCAGCGAAGGCAATTATTGACAACCATTATCGTTGACGACTACCTCGACAGCGTGGATACCGTGAACGAGGCGATTGAGCTGATGGACCAAGTGAAGTATATCCACGCCAACGGAGGATTTCACATCTGTCAGTTCGTATCGAATTCCAAAGAAGTTTTTACGTCATTTTGGAGAGCTACAGGAAGTTTCGAATAAAAACTTAAATCTGGATTCCGAGTCGGAAAGAGTTCACAGGAATGTTTGGGTTCCTACCAGTGATATGTTTACACTTCACGTGTCCAACGAACTCCGGAGATACAGAGATTTGCAAATCACGTGTGTCGAATCCAGACCAAAAGACAAGTACTCCGGATCATAGCGGTATTTTTGATCCATTGGGGTTGATTGCCCACGCCGCAATTCACGGTAAGTTCTGATGCAACAAATCTGGCGAGCTGGGACAAACTGGGATGAACTGATCCCCAGAGCACTTACAAAACGGCTGGGGAACCTGGCAGGAATATCTTTCTCGTCTGGCTGGAAATCCAAGTGCCTCGATGTCTTCTTAAGAGTACTCGTTCAGATGATTCGAAGGGTATCAGGGCTTCATGCATTCGTAGATGCTAGTCGACATGCCCATGCCATGTGCAATCTACCCAACTTCGTTACAGTAGGCGAACGACTGGAGGTTGAGAGTTCTCTCATCATTGCCAAAAGCAAAGTCCGCTCCTTTAGAAACCAGTGTCCATGCCTCGGCTTGAGCTGCAGGCGGCGTTGATCGGCGCCCGATTAATGGAAATGTTTGTCAACATTGCTGACGCTGCCAACTACGCGGAGAATATTTCACGGACCGATTCATCAACTGTACTCTCACTGGTTAAACTCAGATGCTTTCCGTTACCATCAATATGTAGCATTCCGTATGGGAGAAATTCTTTCCACCTCACAGTAAACGAGTGGAGGTATGTACCATCAGCACAAAATGTAGCAGACGATGCCACACAAAATGGAAAGGCTGGCCCCGGACTTCAGCAAGGAAAGTCTCTGGTTTAATGGACCCGAAGTTCTCTTCGTGACTACCAGAACCTGAATGGCCGACTCTAACGGAAACCTCAAGAGAGACTGGTTGGAAGAACAAGTACGGTCGTTGTTCCATCACCAGGCAGTAGTGCCCGATCCGATTATCGATATGGCCT